>CAUYSK010049395.1:0-36758 GCA_963575035.1 Avahi laniger
AAAAATAAATAAATAAATAAAAAGATTGGTAGTCTGGGCCAGGTGCAGTGCTTCACGCCTGTAATCCCAGCACTCTGGGAGGCCACGGCGGGTGGATCGTTTGAGCTCAGGAGTTCGAGACCAGCCTGAGCAAGAGCGAGACCCCATCTCTACTAAAATTAGAAAGAAATTGGCCACATGACTAAAAATAGAAAAAATTAGCCAGGCATGGTAGCACATGCTTGTAGTCCCAGCTACCTGGGAGGCTGAGGCAGGAGGACTGCTTGAGCCCAGGAGTTTGAGGTTGCTGTGAGCTAGGCTGACGCCATGGCACTCTAGCCAGAGCAACAGAGCCAGACTCTGTCTCAAAAAAAAAAAAAAAACCCAGAAAGTAAGAACTAGACATATCTTTAGCTTGCAAATAAAGCAGAACTTATTTGGCAAGCTTCCAGTTATTACTGGGCGTGCCAGCTAATAAGCTAACATGTCTCTGCACAAATTCGCTGGGCTCTGCAAGGCTGGGACTGGGGCTCTGCAGACCACATTCTGCTTTGCCAGCTGTTCCTGGCCTGGGTCTGCCCTAGGGTCTTGCCAATAGCTTCAACAGGGGGTTGCTGCACCCAAGGAAGAAAGAGAGGGACTTGCTCCTTCCTGCCTGCTCCCTGCTGTGGCTTCTCACTCTCGATGCCTTCAGGCAGCAAGGCTTCTTCACCCTGGCAGGGACAGTTCCTTCCGGCAGCAGTGAAGGAATCTAGTTGGTAGTTCTCCCAACACGCACAAAATCAGTCCCATTTTATCCCCCTCAGAGACACCAGTATCCTCTCCTCAAAAGTCTGGGTCCCAGCCCCACACCACCCTCCTTTGAGCTCAGAGACCCCAGAGCTTGCCAGCCGGCATGCCCATCTCAGAGGGCTAGGTCCCAGCCCTAGGGGGCTTCTCCTCCAAGCCTCTAAATTTTTTTTAATTTATTTTTTTTATTTCAGCATATTATAGGGGCACAAATGTTTAGGTTACATATATTGCCTTTGCCCCACCCGAGTCGGAGCTTCAAGGGTGTCCATCCACCAGATGGTGCACACCGCACCCATTAGGTGTGAATATGCCCATACCCCCTCCCCCCTCCCACCTGCCTGACACCCGATGAAAGTTACTTCTACATGTGCAGTAAGTGCGGATCAGTTGATACCAATTTGATGGTGAGTACCGTACCTGTGGTCAAGCCTCTAAATTTTAATAATAACTTCTTCCCTTCTTCTTTCCCTCCTTCTCCCACCAACTAGAGAGGTGGTAGCTATTTCCTGCAGGGGCAACTTCCATTACACCCCGGAGTTCTCTTTTGCCCTTTCATCTAATCAATACCTGATTAATAATTCCTTTTTATTTATTTATCTATTTTAATTTTTTTATTTCAACATATTATGGGGGTACAAATGTTTAGGTTACGTATATTGTCCTTGCCCCACCTGTGTCAGAGCTTCAAGCGTGAATAATTCTTAACATTAAATTCTCTGTGTTTAACTGGTAGGCGCCTGCCCCTGATGGGACCCTGCCTGATCCACTGGGAACATACCCATGCAGGGTGGCATTTCTGAGTGTACTCCAGCTTGGACGAACACTCTTCACCAAGATGTGGAAGGGGCACTAAACCCCTCATAACTCACAAAGTGTAGTCCTTGAGCTGCCTAGTAGCATTCAGATTCCAGGGTCCCACCTGCAGAGAGTGGAACCCAAGAAACAAACAGTTTTAGTAAGTTCCCACTGCCACCCAGCAAGCTCCCACACTGCCACTCAGTGACTCTGTGTGCCACAATTTGAGGGCCCTGGATGTGGGGACAGTCTGATGTGGTAAGGATCAGACTTCCAGCTTCCTAGTGTGATCTCTGGAGCAAGCAACTTAAATCCCCTGAGTCTCCTCACCTGTAAAATGAGAATGTCAATCGGGGTGCTGCCCACAAGGTGGACCTAAACGTTAAATACTGAGCTAAGGCAAGTAGAGTATTTGACTCCACCCTGATACCAGGAGAGGAGCTTCCCTAGAGTGGCTACTTGGATAGCCATTTACTAGAGGATGGGGGGCAGTCACCTGATGGGAGTGTACACTTTCCCCCCACCTGCTCTCCAAAGTCAGCGGCACTTGGGCAGAGGCCAAGGCGCCAATGCCGAGCCCAGGGGAGTGGCCAGGCCCTGAGTCTCTGACATGAAATGAATTTTCAATGGCTGGCAGCAGCCATGCATCAGTGGGCCTCATTCCTAATTTGTCTTGTCATGTTCTTCTTGCTGGAGTCACAAGATGTCTAATACCAGCAGAAGTAATTAAAAATAAACCAGAGACAACGAACCATTTCGACTCTCCCTTCAGCTGCGAGTAGGGCCTGCGTGAGCTCTCACACGGTGACTGAAAATGCCTTTCCCTGTCATACCGTTGACTGACCATGAGAAATGAATGTTCTTGCTATTTTCCTAAGACAACTTTAGGATTTACCACCCTTGAAAAAATACAGCAGTGACACAAACTCACGCAAAACTTTCAGACCAAAAAGTGGCTTCAATTCAGGGAGGGAGAACGAGAGGGAAGAAGGAGCGGGGAGAAGGGAAGAGAAAAAAGTAACCACACAAGTGAGCCCTGAAATCAAACAGCGGTGAGCATCAGGAGCGTCAGGAGCATCCACGGGGAGTAGAAGTGTCTGCTACCCAGACCCCCCACGCTGATGTCAACTACGGAGAGAATTCATACCAAAACTGCACGCACAGCCCACGTCCACCTCCCCTAGGCTGACACCGGACAGCACTTCTGAAACAATCAGCTCACGTCTCTCCCCTGTTCAGGAGCCTCCCATGGCTCCCCGCTGGCCTAGGATCACATCCCAGCTCCTCACCGTGCCTATCGGAGCCCAGAGGAGCCAGCAGCTCCTGCCCAGGCAGCCTCCCCGTGACCCCTTCCCTGTGCCCACCCAGCTCAGCCACCTGTGCGCCATCCTGCTCCTCCTCATGGCCCGTGGCTACTGTTCCCTCTGCTGGGGACAGCCTTCCCCACTCAGCCCCTTCCTCTCACACGTGCTCTCCTCCCAGGGGCTCTCCCTGGTCACGCTGTCCACGAGAGCTGCCACCACTCCATTTTCTGTCTCAGGCCCTTGCTTGTCTTGTTCATAAGATTTATCGCGATTTCAAATTAACTGGTCTTCCACTTGCTTGTTACCTGTGACCTGCTATCTTCTCTCTGTGATTGCCATGGAGGGGTCTTAGCCCCATACTCTCTGGCTCTGGCTCTGTTACAGTGAACTGCCAGACACAGTGGCCATAAATAAGTACCTGTTGCATAAATGAATTACCCCCACGTGGCTACACCCCTCCTCTATTTCCTCTGCCAACAGCCTTGCCACCCGCAAGCCCCCTTATTAATCTCGTCCTACGGGATAAAGAGAGTAGACGGAGCCAGAGTGGAGGTGGTGTGGGGGCTGGCTGGGTGGGGCATTTTGAGATGCCCCCACCCCCGCAAGAATTATGATCTTAATGTCTTCCTAAGTTGCCTGGGGGAAAATCCCTTCTCTAAAACATCCAAAGGAAGGCAAAGAAAATGCTTTGTAAAATCATTTGAAAGCCAGAGAAGAGAACAATGTAGTTTAGCGGGGAAAAAGAACAAAAAATCTCTTCCAAATTGCTTAAGATGATTGAAAGGTTGGGTTCCTAAAAGGATAAGCCCTGACCCAGCTCAGAAACTCTGCTCCCCAGAACGGCACATGCCCCATGGGAAGATGAGGAGGAGGGGATTCCGGAGTCTTACAAAACCACCTCAGAGGTGCCAAGGCAGAGCTGAGCCTTCCAGCACCAGGAGGCCACTGGGACAAGGCCGACTGAGGCATTATCTTCCAAGTTATGGCAAGGGAGGGAGGCCTGGGGCAAAGCGCCCACACAGTCCCTTCTTGGAAATGCACGCGACACCAGTTCAAAGAACGGTGATTTCCTACAGGGATCCACAGTGCTCCAAAGCCAGGTCCCCCGAGCCATTGTGTGATCAAGGGCTCCCCTTTATCCCCAAACCAAGGGCTGCTCCTGTCACCTCCTTGCAGTCCCCACCAGGCCACCACCGATCCATCAAGGATCCCCCAAGGGCCCTGGGCCTCTCAAATGGCCTCAAAACGACCATCCTTGCTTTTGTTCTCAGGATAAGAGATAATAAAGCACACAGCACACATCACTGAAATAGCATTTACCTTTGAAGTTCTCCTGTCCTTTTACAAGAGGAAAATCATTTAATCACACCCAGACAACCTCGGCCTGAGCCCACGCAATTCGCTCTCTTTCTCTCTGCCTGCAGCGCTGACGGACCTGAGATGGCCGAGTCCCCGTCGCTCTGGGGACCCTCCCGCACTTACTGTCTTGAGGACAGTGTGTGCAGTATGCGCAGCTCTTCCTCTGACCTATGCTCATTTTATGTTGCTTTGCCCTCCAGATCTCTGCACCCTGGTTAAGGGAACAGAGTCAGCATTCAACTGCTAGGAGGTCACTTCAGCTCCCCCAAACGCTGGTTAGGGAACCCTGAATCAGTTTTGTAGCTTCTTGGTGCCTCGATTTCCTCACTGGTGAAAAAGAGATAACAATAGTACATGTCTCAGGAGGTTTCTGCAAGAATTAAATACATCTGAAGCACTCAGAGCAGTACCTGATGCTCAGCATTCAGTAAGAATAAGCTATCAAATTTATGTATAAGAAATTGGTTTAAAATATTATCTTGTTGAGGGAAACTCACGGGGGAGTGGAGAGGAAATAAACAGAGCATTCTAGCGTGCCTCCATGGCTCATCACAGAGCCATGGGAAGGACAGGCCGTGCAGTGACATCTAACAGGAGCGGATGGGTCATTACCCACCTACACACCTAGGCCTGTGTCGCTATTTTACTGCAGTAGAAACAAACTAAGACATAGTCTGTTGATAGTTGCAGGCCAAATCCCACCCCTAAAGTATAACACAAGGCAAAATAAGGGTTATTAACCCATGGGTAGGTCGATTCTGCCCCTACAGTAATAGGGAGAGTTGTGGACTGTTTACATCCCTTAAAAATTCATATGTTGAAATCCTAGCCTGCAATGTGATGGCATCAGGAGTTGGGACCTTTGGGGGGTGATTAGGATTAGATGAGGTCATAAGGGTAGAGCCCTCATGAATGGGGTTAGTGCCCTTATAAGAGTCACGAGAGGGCTTGCTTCCCCACTGTGCTCAGTGCCACGTGAAGAAGCAATGAGAAGTCAGCAGTCTGCAACCTGGAAGAGGGTGCTCACCAGAACCAACCACACTGGCACCCTGACCTTGGACTTCCAGCCTCTAGAGCTGTAAGCTACAAATTTCTGTTGTTTATAAGCCATCCAGTCTTTGGTATTTTGTTATAGCAGCCCAAGCTGCCTGAGACAGAGGGCCTTCAGTTTCCTGAGTCTCTGCAAAGAGGGATGCACTTCAGGGTTCCCTCTGTTACTCTGGTCACCTGAAAGCTGTGAAATTCTTCCCTGTGCCCATGTCACTGCCAAAGCAGGGTTCAAGGGACAGGTAAGTGTAACATTTATGAAGACCCTGCATTCCAGGCCCTGAGTTCCAGCCTTGCAGCCCACTTCTGAGTAACTCCATCACCATGTACGGGGTCCCAGCCCTGAAGACAGTAGTCCCGGAAAAGCAAGGAGAGGGGTAAAGAAAAGAGACCTGCTCATTACAGAAAAGCAGAAAGGGCCCCTCGACATTTTGAGAAGAGCTGGCACAGCACAAAGAGAAGTATTTGCTATCAAGTCTCCCACGCCCTGCACCATTTATTATGTAGCTAATATAGTTCATTCAAGTAGAAAAAAGCAAAGGAAAGGTAGAGAGAAAACACCATTACCACTTTCTATTGAATCCAGCCAACGTATAAAATTCTGAGGGTATCTCAACGACTCTTGGCAGTACACTGGTTGGTCTAAATCTCTTCAAAGAGTCCTTTAGATCAGGGCTTAGCAAACATATTCTTAAAGAGCCAGGTAGTACATTTTTCAGGCCTTTAGGGCCAGACAGTTTCTGCCATAATATTCAGCTCTGCCCTCAGCCATAGACAATATGTAAATAAATGGGTGTGTGTTAAAAAAATACTTTATTTAAGGACACTGAAATCAGAATTTTATATATAATTTTCTCACGTCACGACATATTCTTATTCTTTTTCTTGACCATTTAAAAATGTAAAAATCATTCACACTCACAGGCTGCAAAAGCAGGCAACGGGCCAGATTTAGCCCATGGGCCAGAGTTTCTCAGCCCCTCTTTAAATCACTTAACTAATCATTTTCTTCTCTATCCAGCTAGGGCTTCTCCATCTTGTGCATCAGGGGGAAGTTAGGATAAATAGCTCCATGGCCTTTTTTTTTTTTTTTTTTAGTTCACTTGGAAGAGCAATTACATAGACGGCGGGCACAGCCACTTTCCTAATTTAAACGTATGCAGCTTTATTTCTTGAGCAGATCCTGGAACGAGTCCCTTTGTTATTGAGGAGTTCATATTTTATTCCAAGTGTGTAAAAGTTGCAGTTAAATCACTAACCAACAGATATGAGGCAAAAGTAAATGGCATGCAATAAATGAATAAATAGCTCCTCATTTCTGCTCTTAGAAATAAAATACTGGCAAGGGACATATTGCATAGGCAATCATTGTGCTGCCTTCAAAGACTCGTAGTTAAATCACCAAGAATGCATTCTTTCTTCGAACTTACTCTAAAATGTTTTATTAAGCAGTTGCCTCGAGCAGGGCCCTGGTTAGGTGGCCGATAGCTTGTATAAATGACATCCACAAGTGCTCCACTGGCCTGTTCCCCCACTTCCTTCTGCTTTCCCTTTCTTGGGACCCAGCTGCCAAGCAGTAAGAAAGTCTGGGCTACTGTCCTGAGCAGAGAGGACATGCAGTGGAGGGTGAGATGCCCTGTGGAGAGAGAACCTGGGGAGGAGAAGCAAGGCAGACGGCCACGCTTCTAGAGGACCCCACTCAGCACCACGTGGAGCAGGACCACCACCTAGTAAACACACAGATTCATAAGAAATAATAAATTGTCATTATTTTAAGTCACTAGATTTGGGGATATTATGTAGCCTTGCTATGATTAATGATCTTCTTCCCTTTCTCCCTTCTCTTTATTTCTTGTATTAGCTTCCTGTTGCTGCATAGCAAATTATTACAAATGTCGTGGCTTAAAACAGCACATTTATTATCTCACAGGTTCTACGGGTCAGGAGCTGGGGCACAGCTGAGCTGGGTCCTCTGCTCATAGTCTCACCAGACTGCAATCAGGTGTTGACTGGACTGTGTTTTCATCTGGAGGCTTGACTGGGGAAGCATCTGCCACCAAGCTCACTTAGATTCTTGGCAGAACTCATTTCCTCATGGCTATAAGACTGAGGGCCCGGCTGTTTTCTGTCTTTCTGCTGGGGACCACCCTCGGGTCCTAGAGACTGCCTGCAATTCCTTGCCACATGGGCTTCTCCAAACAGCTGCTTACTTCATCACACCAGCAAGGAGAGTCTCTCTGCCTCAGGGAGGGTCCAGTCCCTTTTTTAAGGGTTTTCAATTAAATAAGGTCCATCCAGAACAATATCCCTTTTGATTAGCTCAAACATCAGCTGACTTGAGACAGAATCCCTTCACCTTCAGAAGACTGTATTGGCTAGAAGCAAGTCATGGGTCCTGTCCACACTCAAGGTGAAGAGATAACCCAGGACATAGACACGAGGGTGCAGGGCTTGGGAAGGGGCCCCCAGCTCTCTATACCACCCTTCTAGGCAGGGCTGGGATGCAGTGCAAGGTGGTGAGACTACTCAGAAGCAGAGAGCCTGTCTTCATGGACTTACAAAAGAATTAAAACAAAAGACCAGGAAGCAATTACAGTATTGGACATGAAGCTGTATTTTCCTTAAGACAATTCCCATGGATTTTTGGAGTTTCAAGTTCAGGCAAGGACAAGATGGCCTCTGGCTAGCAGAGAAGAGGGAAAGCTCAGGACAGATCTAAGAGAAAAGAACCAGTCTCAGGAGGCTGGGAAATACAGTATAAACCATGCCTTGGAAACGGCAAGGACCTGTTTAATCTGGAGCTGCGGTCAGGGCCTCCACACCTGCGGGCAGGTAGGAGTATGAGAAAAAATGACACAGTGGTGCTGAGCCACAGTCAGAGGAAGCATGAGTTTGCTGCCTGAAGGGCAGCATTTCTCAGCTCCACCCACCTATTGCCATGTGGCAATGTTGGCCCCAAATTACCAGGTGTGCCCCATTATTGAGAAACTAAAACTTTAGAATTTTATATAATATCTCCAGACTTTAAAATGTTGATCAGTAACTGACAGTTTTAAAAACAGGTACCGAGCCAAGAAACACACACTTGTGCATGGAATTCGACGGAGGGACAGGTCGGTGTAAAGGGAAGCAGAGGGAAGCAATGTGGAAAAGCCCCTGCAGTGACCAAACCCCACACCTTGGGCCATTTCTTGTGGCAGTGGGTCCCCAAGTGTGGTTCCCCCAGCAGCATCCCCAACATCACCCAGGAACTTGTCAGAAATGACAACTCTCAGACCCCACCCAGGGCTCCTGATGGAGGTGGGGCCCGGCAAGGTGAGGGAACAAGCTCTCCAGGGGATGCCAACGCTTGCTCCAGTTTGGAAACCACTGTTTTATGGGAATCGTGTTCCCGCCTTAATGTAATTTTTCTCTCTGCTGAGCCCATTTCCTGCTTTTACAATGTTGAAGACTGTCAACTATGGCATGACATAACCCTCTACTAGATAGCTAATGTTCAAGATAATGGAGAAAGACGGCTGCTTAGACGCTGCACATCATTTCACTTCAACACAACGCTAATCAGATTGGGGTTTTGTGCAATTGTGCACAGTGGGGTTTTGTTACCTGGACCATCACAGGAAGTTCATAAGGAGAGAATGTATTATTATATATATATATATGTTAATAACTCTCTAGAATGGGGCAGGTGGGAAGGGAGCCTGCTATTAATTTCTAATCTAAAGGGTCTAAAAAAAGATCCTTTTGCTACAGAAAAAAAACCTGCTTCTGCTTGATAATACTTTATAGTAGATGAAACTGCTTCATGTAATGTTACTTCCAGGACCCTGGTTTCAATTAATCCAAGAATGTACCTAGCCTAAGATCAATATTGTTCATCTGGAAAGATACATAGAGAGCTGTGTTTTGTCTGTAGCATTCGGACTTTGCAGCCCTTATCCTAAGCCTCTACCCACAAGTAAGAACAGAATGTTCAAATGCCAGTGTTCTTGGTCAAATGCTATCCACCGCATATCACCACGTGGAAAAAATTCATGTGAGATAACACATTAGACTCACACGATAAAACATTTGGTGTTCATGGAGCTGCTTATTAAAAGGCCACTTTGCTTTCTTCTTTTTTCTAAATGGTCCTAAATAATGCAAAGTATCCCTCACCATGTTGTGAGATATCATGGCACCTGTGAACATTTTATTTGGCTGCAAAATGTCCAAGATCCTACCCCTGGTCGGTGGCACCGGGGCCTCCCACCTGGCCCCCTCAGTCACTCGGCCATCCAGTGGGTCTGTGAATTATGGTGGCCACATACCCAGCACTGTGCTGTGTGCTGCACAGATGTACCTGTGTCCAGCACGCTTCTCCCTTCACATCACATGTGTTTATCAAGAACTAACTCTGGCATCTAACTGTCCCTGGAGGCACCACTCAAAATACTGTTGGCATCTAAAATCGCTGTCTGAGTGAACCTTCACCTTATTCAAGGGCTGGATTCTAAACTCAGTGCATATGGTGGGTCAAATTTATTCCTCGATATCCTTTGGGCAGGTGCCATGTCAGAGTCCCACACACTCAGCTCAGCCAGATCGTCCTCCAGCTTCAGAGGCAAAGGCTGCCACCAAGGCTCGGCACCAGGGGAAGGAGTTGGCATCCGAACACCAGACTCACACTTGGTCAGGTGAGATGCAGGTGTTACAAGAGACATGTGTGGACCAAGAATGACAACGGGAATGTGAAATGACATCTCCTGTCTCATGTTCCCTCAAGAGTATGTGCTCCTTGGATACAGTGGAGGACAAAGTTATCATGTATCTTTTGTTTCTTTTTGCCAAGTGTGTATGGTTAGTTTAATTCCCAGAAATAATATATGCAAAACAGACAAAGCAGGACAGACTGGGCCTGATCTGTCTCACGTACCTACAGTCAGATGATGCAATCGGCACATGGGATAGGAAAAGATCTTTGTGATATCCTCCGAATGGCCCCTACTCTGACCTCTCTTTCCCTGCTAAAATTCCACTATTTAGATGAGACAGGGGCCACCAATTGCCAATCCACTGGTGCCAACTGAGGAACTTGTTAAAAATATGGATTACTGGGCCACATGCTCAGAGATTTTGGTTCTGTAGGTGTGGAGTAGGGTCCAGGTACCCATAATTTTAAAAATCTGCTCAGGGAACTCTGACTGGCTAAGAGCTTGAGGAAGCTCTGGTTTCAGGGAGTCAAAAGGCAAGAAAAACACTGATATCATCCACTGATTAACTAATATATGGGCTCACCAGATTAATAAATGCCAACTTGGAAAACAAAAGAAGGATTAGAGCAGAGAACAGACGAGCTTTGACAAGGATGGGGAACAGCACTGGGGGTGGAGGGAAGGATCTAGGTGGTCATGGGGGTGCAGGGAGGACCTTTATAAACATGATACATATATGATATATATAAACATAACCTTTATAAACATGGCTGTGGGGCCACCACAGCTGATTTCACCAGATGCTGGGCCCAGTTAGCAGGTCCGGCTCCAAGGGAAATAAAAACAAAGAAAGGCACTGCCCACTATGGATGAAGCATACTTTGCAATGAATCTATTCACTGAACAGATCCATCATGTCTTTCCACATTTCTTCTCTCATCCAAAAAATTTCATTTTGAAAACAAGCAAAGCCATAGTCTTCAGTTTTGGTCGACCAGAAAACACAAGGCT
Organism: Avahi laniger; assembly: GCA_963575035.1. Classification (NCBI taxonomy): domain Eukaryota; kingdom Metazoa; phylum Chordata; class Mammalia; order Primates; family Indriidae; genus Avahi; species Avahi laniger. The sequence continues at coordinate 10,982 of CAUYSK010049395.1, forward strand.
GGGAAACCATAGGTCATTATGAGATTACGTCTACACAGGGCAGTTACCCAAGGAGACTCTGGAGATTACAATAAAGAGTCTCGGTGGACTCCATGACACAGATGGCATCAGCATCCACTTACCTTTCGATCTGGCCAGTTGTATTTTGCAAAGATCGTATCGTAGGTGTCCACCGCCCCATCGGTTATGAGCATGATGGCCTGGCTGCAGATACTTCCTTGTCCTGTGTGGTTGAACTGTGGAAAGAAATACGTTCAAAATAAAACACACATTGAGAGTTCTGTGTATCTGTGACACTGCAGAGGCATGAGGTCTGGGACTTAGAAAGCCTCTCAAAATGAGAGCTCACTGTGGACCACGAAAACGGAACCTGTACCTTTCTGCACTGATCACCATGTTTGCTGTGACAAATTGGATCTAAAAACAGACCACACATGGGGTGAGAAGTAAGATTCTAGGATGCATAACCTCTCTTACCTTCAAGTATGGACTGCGTTTCAGAAAACAAGTGCAAGCGAGTTAGAACAATAATCGTTTAGGCATATATTACATGGAATGAAATTCTGAGAGGCAACATCTCTTTCAAAATCTAAATGAGGCTGGTTTAAGTGGGTACAACAAGTATAGAATGTACCACATAATAAAACCAAGGTTTTAGACATATAAAGAATAAAGTCAGGAATATGATAATTCAGGTTAGAAGTCCAAGAACTCTTTTTTAAGGGTGTGCTTTAAATATACATTGCTAGCATGTAACATGATATATTCGTTTATATGTTAGTATGTATGGCATGTTGAATTTCCAAGATTGTGCTCACTGGTATACAAAAGCCTAAACTTCTTCCACATTCACTTTTATATAAGATTTTAAAAGCTCCCAGCCTTTGTGAGTGGTAGCAAGAATGACCAAATATGGTTGCCGGAGCAGTGTGTCCTTCTCTTGAATTAGGGGTGAAAAATTCCTTTAATGAATGCTATTAATGATTCAATTCAAAGCAACACCATGTCCTTTAAAAACCCTATAATTACATGGCAATGCTGAGGCATGGGAAATACACAAAAAGTCTTTAACCTTCAGTAGTTAAAAACTCCCTTCATTATAATCTGCAAAATTTCTTCATTTATTTTAAAATTATTTGCTAAGTGACCACACAGCACTGGGTATGAAACATACAAAAATCTCTTCCCTTGCTGTAGCTTTGTGTTTTCTTTGAGAAGACATACAAAAACAAGGTAAATAAGTGAACTACGTTGTATGTTTGATAATGATGCTAAGGAGGGAAAACAGAGAAAGCAAAGGAGGAGGATAGAAAATGTGTGTGCGTGGGAGGGCAATTTTAAGAAGAAGCAGTCAGGGGACACCTCACTAAGAAGGCGACATCTGAATAATACCTGAAGGAGGTGAGTATCTGCGGAAGGACATTCCAGAAAGGGCAAACAGTAAGTGCAAAGGCACCAAGTGGGCGTATGCTTGGCACATTTAATCTATTGACCATGACACTGGGGAAGGACAGAGGCTGCCCCTGCCTTTGCTGGCTGGCTACTGGTGAACCAGAGAGCTAATAAAGCATTCAAGATAAAGCTGTTAGCACCCAGTCTCCATGCACTTAGAAGTCTAATTGTGGAATTTGAAGTTGCATTAACTTGAGAGAAGACTATAAATATCTGGATGGATGGATGGATGGATGGATGGAAAGATTAATGGATGTATGGATGGATAGACAGGATTGTCTTTTGTCCATACTGGGGCAGAGCCAAGCCAACCCAAAACATGCACTGAGTACCATGGTATAACGGAAAGCATTCAGTTCTATCCCAGCACCATGGCTGTGTGCCTGGGATAAGTTCTCCTTCCTAGGCAAACATTTATTTATGTATCAAATGGGAATAATATCCTTACATGGTTGGTATAACACAGGTTAAATGTTCATTGTATGCTGGGCTACATGTATAAACCAACTTAATTCTTACTAGCCACTGAGGTAGGTACTATTGATATCCCCATTATACAGATGGGTAAACTGAGGAACAGAGAAATTAGCTATCTTGCCCCAGGTCACACAGCGACTATCTGACATACCCGGGAATTCAATCCAGGCAGTCTGGCTCTAGAGTCTACTCTCAGATTCTCCATACCCTATAGCCTTTCAGCAATAATAGGAAGGTCCTTGTGCAGATGGCAATACATAGTAGGGCTCCACAAGTGTTTACTTCCTTCCCCTGCTTCTTCATCCTCTATCCCCTCCAGGGCCCCTGGGTCACCAGGGCTGTGACTGTGAGTGTGAACAGCCTTAAATTCTGAGCCCCAGGCACTTGCCTCACGGTAGTCCTGGCCTTGGCAGGGCTCCTGCAACTCAGACTAGACATGTGCACTTGAGCTAACGAGCAGACACGGCCCATGACACTACCACGTTAGTAGGCAGAAACACCTGAAAACCAAAGCCATCACACCACAAAGCTTTCCATGTGGCTACTGTTCTACTGTCTTTATTAACGTAACTCACTATTCCAGAAAACACTTGCCCAGGAAGATACAACTTGCAAAGAACTTTATTGCTTGTTCCAGGAACTTCCTGAAAGATCCATCAACTCTTCGATAGAAAGCATCAGAGGACAATTGACACCCTAAGACTCTTTGAACCCCTGACCTCAAAATCGTCCTCTTGCCACGTCCGCCAATCTTCAACTGCAATATTAGGATTTTTACCCTATGCTAACAAAGCCCCCTCCCCCCTCTCACATGGAAAGGCCCACCTTCGACCAGACTTCAAAGTCTCAGTAAATATCCCAACTTTTTCCTTCCCACTTTGAGAAGCTACTAAGACTGTGTCATGGAAGTGCATTCTCTTCCTTACTACCATAAGGAAAAATAGCCCTGTAAGCCTGGTCTTATCAACAGGCTGTTCTGGAGGTGTTCTGGGGAGGCCGCACTGAACACGGCCTTCATACCACTGCGTAAATCCAACAACAATCCACTGAATAAAAGTGATCTATGCTTCAGATCATAAGTGCCTCAGGAGGAAAGAAAACCAGAAGACCTTAAGGCAATATTGTTCATGTGACTCATTTGGAATCGTCTTAGAAACACTTTCTCAAACAAAAGGAAAGAAATGGGGGGAAATGAAGGTATTTGAATAATGTAAGAAAAGGCAGAAAGGGCTACTAGGAGCTGTTTATTTAAAAGCTTTACTCTCCTCTCTGGCTGGGCCACCGGTATTCTCTGCTGCAATCTGTAGCTGGAGAATTTTGAAGAATGCAATTAAATTCAAATGCTTTGATGAGTAATATCTCTTCTCTTCATATTTGTCTAAAACTTTTTTTTATTGAATAGCAAGTGTGATGAAAGCGTTTTCCATAATAATAACAATGACAAGGGCCTGATGATGAACTACAATTAGCTCAGTGATTCATCAGTTAGCAGCGAAAATTTCAATGCATCCTGACATTTAGAGCATTTGGTTGTGATTAACAGTCTTTGAAATGTCACCGAATTTTATTTAATTGGCTAAGAAAAATTTTTAAAAGGTAATCACTGCAAAGATCACATTCATCGCCAAAAAAGATAATTGTAGTTGTCACATGACAAGGTATATGCTAACTACTGTAGCAAACTGGCTCTGTGTTCTTACGAAATCTAATGAATGCAGGGGAGATCAATAGCTAGAAGGGGCTTAGAAGTTTATTTGAATGCTCCTTTCAAAGCCATTTGTATCAACAACTGCAGGCCTTTAAGTCATCTGAGCAAACACTGAAACTGAAATGCAGGTAACTGTAAGACAGAATTAACTCCATTTAATTACAGTAACCTCTGAACCGTTCTAAGCCACAATCACAATTTCAATTGTGTGTGTGTGTGTGTGTGTGTGTGCATGTGCGTGTCCAAGTGTGTAAAGTAGCTTTTTATTTCCTATTGGCTTGCAGAGGCAGGTGTAATACACAGGAAGAGAATTATATCACTTAAAGGTCATATTGATGAAGTAGAAAATAGAGAAAACTTCATTTTCACGGGAGATTAACCATCTCTGAGTCTGTCAGAGTTTGGCTACTGAAAAGCCCAGTGGCAAGAGACACGATGGGACAAAAGTGCATTCAAACAAATACAGTGCCAACTGCCAACGAATCTCAAGCAGGGGCATTTTGTAACATTTATTGATGTCGGTATCTTGCTTTCCAGGATTTATGTTTGGCCCATCTGGTTTTCTGATTGGCCAGACTCCAGAGGGGTTTTTACAGGGGAAGACAGAGCAGGGAGGGATGTGGAGGGTTTCCTTGTTCAAAAATATTTCCCTCACAAAGATTCAGGAAAAAATAATCCACCACGTGTTGGTGATTTCTCTGGGTCTTAGTGGTCCCTGTGGGAGTGTGAATATACTCACTTGGAGTATACAATGATATTCTGCCCAAAAATGTGGTCAGTGACCATGACTTCTATACAAGATGCTAATACTGAGCTCATGATACGATATAAAATGTTCCCGGGTCACTAAACTTGAGTACAGATATAAATATATTTTAAAAGGTCCATTCACTGTAGAACTTTTCAAGGTTTTTAATATGTGCAAGTTTACTGCAAGTCTCCAAGAGGAGGATAGCATCTCCCCGCCTTGACCACAACCCCTATGTTGGAAGACCTCAGCAGACCAGTATCCAACTGGGCAGGCTATAGGAAACACTGGTTTAGGAATGTCTGAGAGCAAAAGTGATACACGGAAGGGATGGACAGAGAGAAGGTTCCAGGGCAAGGAACAGAAGAGAGGGGAAGATGAGAGGAAGCAGATACTCCTGAGGTCTTGGGCAGGGAGCAGGACCAAAGCATCAGAGCGGGAGCTGTGTCTAGATACCTAGAGAGTCTCAGTGAGTCTCAAGGAGATGGTGCTTCTCACCCAGCCCAACACTGCTGGAAGGGGCCAGGCACCGCCTCATCTGGCTGCACTCTCAGACCCATGAGGAAGGGTCTACCAAGACTGCCTCAAGGGCCCGTGACGTGCACAGCTACACTGGCCCACACTGAGAAAGGCTCCACACTTGTTTCCACACTCTGCTGTCACTCCCTTAAAACTCTTAACAACTTTGAATAAGGGACCCTGCATTTTCATTTTGTACTGGGCCTTTTATTTGTGCAATTTATGCGGCCAGTGCTGGGCCTATTCCCATCTTAATTTTACAGATAAAAAAAATAAGGGTGGGACTGAGAATCATTTTCTCAAGGCCACAGAGCAAGCTCTGACTGAGTCGGGCTCCTCAGCCCAGCCCACCTGAGATCAGAGGCCACAGACTTAACCACACAGCAACGATCTCCCAACTCTCACTCCTTCACCACCTAGGCCAGAGATTAGGGAAACAGAAATTCGCTGTGGGGTGGACTTCCAAACAAGGGACTCCCCAGCTCAGAGGAGTCTCCCCTTGCTCCAGTCACTAGGCTTCTGAGATAAAAAGAGAATGAATTTTCAAACCATGACAAGCCTTTTCAGTCTTGCCAGCTGGAAACAGCCTGCTGCGATGTAGAGCTCCAGCCTTGAGAAGGCAGCTGCCCAGGGTTCACACCAGAATTTACAGGTGCAGCCTGGCCCTCTGCCCTGGCCAGCTATGCTGCTAAACTATTAATGTGCTGGTAACAGATCTGTCCAAAACACCGACTCCTACCTAAATGGTAATTACCTGTAACTCACAGCCCCTCAGAGTGAGGTGAGAAGGAATGGCTTTGGGTTTGTATTGAGGAAACTCACTTGGCTTATTTTTCTTATTTTTTTCTTTTCCTTTGCAGTCATGACACCAGCTCAGGACTGAGACCTAAATATCTTCTTTGTGCCAATAGGTATTATTGGAAAAGGGGAGTCTAAAAATCAGGGCTGACCCTTCGCTTGAGAGGTCAGCGGAGCTAAGCAGTAAAAATTCAGGTTTTGGAGTCAGGTGTAACTCACCACCACATACAAGCTGCACAATGCAGAGCAAATGATTCACCTGCCTGAGCCTCCATTTATTCGCCTGCATAAGGACAGTCTGCCCTGCAGAGCTGCCTGGGACTAAGAGTAGCAAGGCCTCGGGAGCCTCGAGCTGGTCTTCCAGCTCCTGCTGGACACCTGACATGGATGTTGCTCCATTTATTGCCTGCTTGTTCTCAAATCATCCCATGCCTTTTTCCTGCCAACCACAGGACCTAGGCTCCCCCACAGTTTTGACAAGGTTTATCCAAAGGGGAGAAGGAGCAAGAAAGAAGACAAGATGTGTCTAAGTCTAAGTTTTTTCTCTGCTCCAGGGAATGGGAATTTTTCTGTCCGTGATTGCTTCCAGAGGACAGGTCCTTCCCTCCAAGGTCCCAGTTCTTGCTGGGCAGCCTCCTCCATGGTTCTAGTCCCATCTGGATGGCCACAGTGACTAGGTTCTGCTGTCACCCCTCTCGCCTGCTGTACCCCCTGCTCTAGAGAGGAGATGGCCCCTGTTGGTGCCAATCTGTGCATTACTTCATTTCTCGTTTGGTTTCTCAGCTTTTCCATCCCCTGTGCAATCAGTTCCCTGAATTAAACTCCTACTATTTGAACTACCTTGAGTGGTTTCTATTCTTCTGCTTCTTAACATCTTAGCTGCTATCTCTCTGGGCCAAGCCACCATTATGTTCTACCCAGATAATTGAATGGCCTCCCTGCTATTGTCCTTGCTCTCCTAGAGTTGCTTCTAAACACAGCAGCCAGCAAAATGCTGATGAAACCCAGGATCTCTGCTCAGACTCTCCAGTGGCTTTCCACTCCACACAGAAAGAGTCAAAGTCCTCACTAGCATCTCCACGTCTCTACATGATTAGGCTCCTGCTACTTCCATGATCTCATTCCCTAGCACTCTCTCTTGCCCACCTTGCTGTCCTCACACTGGTCTCCTTGCTGTATGGTACATATGCTAAACATCCCTGTTCGGGGCCTGAGCACTTGCTGTTTCTCTTGCTGGAAACTCCTTCCTCAAGATGCCCACGTGGCTGCTCTCTCACTCCCTTCTCTACACCAATGGCACTATAGCAGTTAGAACTTCCCTTACCTCACTATATAAGGTAGCATCTCTCCCTCCTTCCAGCACCCTGACCATGCTAGAACAATAGTGCTATTGTTCTTCAAAGCACTACCCACCTCATCTGTCTCTTCCAGCTAGAACTGAGGTACCCCAATGTTTGCTGTAAGAGCTACAGAGTAAATAACTTAGGCCTTACAGGCCATATGGTCTCTCTGTCACAACTACTCAACTCTGCTACTGTAGTGCAATGCCAAATGTAATGCAAAAGCAGCCAGGGACAATACATGAATGGTGGGCATGGCTGTGTTCCAACAAAACACTGAATGCAGGCTGGACGTGACTGACAGGCCATAGTTTGATGACCTTTGCACTAGAACATGGGCTGTTAATGCAAAGGCTGTCTCCTCTGCTCACTGTTGTATTCCCAGTGTCCAACATAGACAAGCATGCAGCACACAGTTAAATAAATGATACAGGACCTGGATTGATAGTCGCTATTTTTCCCACTACCCCTCCCAGAGTAACAAGAAAACAATAGTAGCACATTGTTCTACCTTAACACATGGGATTCAAGGCTCAGAATCACCAGCCCAGGATTCCCCAACATGTTTCACAACATGTTAACAGGTGCTACTTGAAAAAGAGATTCTCTGTTCAAAGAAGTGTAAGAAACACTGGATTAAGCAGGATTTTTTCCTACAGTACTTACTGGAGCCTTGAATATTCTACTGCATGTTGTAACCCTCCAAGGGGCCAGGGGAGGGTTAGGATAGGAATAGCATGTAGCACTCACTAAATACATTGCATAGAGAAGCCTTCTCCTCTGAACGTCCCCCCCAGACAGGGATTCCATGAGACATCTATGAGAAATCAGTTTGTTCTATGAGGAAAGTGGAAATCAATGTGCATTACAAGGTGTTCGAACGCCGAGAGATACCCATGGCCCCAGAGCCAACAAACATGGTGGATGAGTCCACTGACCACACTTCACCGTCCACTCGGCCCAGCAGTGGGTTGCTTTGGCCTTGCTGGCTGGCACCTGGTTCACCAAATGACTTAAATGGCTGGCCAGTCTCACCCTCCCATCTGTGCCTATGTGTCCTGGTCAGTCACAGCCAGGGCTGACAATATTACTGGTCCACAATTTTTTTTCAATCCCATCTTTTCTCCTGGGGATGAGAAAGGCACATCCAAAAGGAGCTTACGTCGCTGAGGATGTTGAAGGCCTCATTCAGAGCTATATCCAGCATCCCAATTCCTTTGGCAAAAAGTTTGTCCAGATGCTCCCTGAAGTGCTGAAACAACAGAGCAGAAAATCCATTAGTGTCTGTTCTGTTATGCGAAACACCAACCTTGAATGAATCAGACACAGGCTACGGCAAAACCAACCATTCTCGACCCAACCAGTTATAATTTATTTTTTTTCCACCTACATCCAAAACATAAGAACTTATTCAATGTAAAATTTACCTTTAATATTCATGTTTTTGCTTCTAGTACAGTTTAGGAAAAGAAGTTTGTTGAACTCTGGTGAAAAGTGCTTAATTCACACAAAATTGCCACTTTCCTCTCCAGTTTTATCCCCTGTGACCCTTCCTCTCTTCTGCCCCCTACTCTTCCACTCCTGGTCACAGCCAGGACTCCACACATGCTCCCTTCCAGAGGGAACCCACTCCCATTCCATTCCCTGCCCCCGGTCCTGCTCTCTCCCACCTGCTTTGGGAGCTCAGTGTAGATATCACCCCCTTCCGGTCCTGTGAGGCCTTCCCAGACTGGCCCCTGGGATTAGCTTAGAATACTTCCTTTGCAGCCCCATGCTCCACCCCACACTCAGATCCATGTTGCACTGAGACTCCAGGTGTGCAACTGCCTAACTAAACTCTGCCCTCACTCGAGACTGAAATTCCTCACGACAGGGCATTAGTCTGTGTCCCATGCCTACCACATATCTGATACACACAGGAGGTGCTCAACAGGAATCTCCAAGGAGCAATGATAAAGACTGAATCTCAACATGAAAACTGTAATCATGGCAAGAGAGACCACACAGGCTAGAAAGCCAGGACAGCTTCAAAGAGTATGCGGAATGGGAATCAGCCTCTTCTGGAGCTGGTCCCTCTGTCTGTGTTGGTTCTGCAGAAGTCCAGCATCAGCTGGAGACTCAAGGGGACAACAAAAAAGTAACTGCAAATCCCCCCCCCCACATTTCTGCCACCCAACATAGGGGCAAGAGTGGGTCTAGGCATGTGCCCAGGAACACGTGCGTGTGCACAGTGCCCCCGGTCCAGAGCCCATGCCCACAGTGCGCAGCTGCCTGCCACCACTCTCTCATCCACCCATTCCTAAACCCTATCTTTTCTACTGAAGTGGATTATTCTCTCCCCAAAGGTGTCCACACCCTAGTCTGCTGGGGGAACTGGATAGAGAAGTTATGGGGAGTGGCGGGGGGAGGGAAGGGTGAGCTCACGGAGAGTGTCTGCAGTGATTTCCTGGCCCAGGAGTGGCTTTCCTTCTCTTACCACACCCTGGGACTCAGCAACATGTCCAGCAAGCCATCAGCACTCAGGTGGTGACACCCATTCAGGATGTGTCTAACATACAGCCCAGGGCCCCCAAACCTGAGCACAGAATCAAAACAGATCATAGAGACCGATCTAGGGCCATGACAATGGTCCTAAATGCTGTTCTGCCCTGCCTGGGCCCCATCAAGAAGTGGCAGAGGCCACCAGACTTTGGTGTGGGCTGTAGGTTTGCTGGCAAGATGGTGCCAGTGTGGACTCCAAGGTTTGGGTAGGCTCCTCACCGTGATTCAGCTTTTCTGACACAAGGCCTAATGTAAACCAAGGCTGGACTTGAAATTGGTGGCTCATCCTGGGGATATATACAACCTGCAAGTCCCCTTCACTGGTCCGTTCCTTCCCCACGGCAACCTCGCCCTCTGGAGGTCCACCAGAGTAGCCACCGTTATTGAAGCCTGCTCTATATTAGGCAAAAACAACACTATGAGGTTCCATTGTCCCACTTTACAGATGGAGGGACTGAGGCTCAGCACTCTGTCTAAATTCACACGCCTTCTAGCCGCCTGGCCCAGGTAGGTTTCAATCCAGGTCTGCCTCACCTACTCTAATGCCCTCGTTCTCCCTACTATGCATCTGTTGCTTCTCTAAATTAGCAAAATAAAAGCCTTTTTGTTTTGTTTTGTTTTTGGAGCACCTTGTATGCGAGGCACTGAGCATGGGCTTAACATGTACCTGGGCAATCTGGCTCTGGAATGTTTGCTTTTCATCCCTGTGCCTGGGCTGGGGCTGGGTCTACAGGTGATGATCAAGTGGCTCAAGAGATGGGGGAGAAAAATGCCAAAGGCCAGAGAACCAGGAAAACCACATGGCCAGGAGCCAAGCCCTGTGCTTCCATTTTCTCCCTGCCCAATTCCCAAGGCCCCACAGGATGCCAAGTATGTGGCAGGTCCTCCATGAACACTTGGTGACAAATGCCTGAGGGAGCCAGGCGTCCCCATTGCAGGTACAGTGTGCCTTCACCACCAACCACCGCCCTAGGAAACCAGCCACCAAGCAGATTTAGCCTCGGCAAGCATCTCCTGACTGTGGTCACACACATACCCCGGGACATGGAGCACCGTGAAGCACCCATCACACAGCTTGCTGAGGTGTAGCTTTTTAACTGGCCCCGGGTTCACATCCCTGTGGTCAGGTTCTGCCTTTCCGAGTTCATTCCATTCATCTGATGTCATTTCTGTCAACTGTGTTTAATTGTGCTCCATCACACAAGTCTACACAGATTTTTTTTTTAACAGCACTGAACAACATTTAATTTTTCTTTTAATCTATGTGTAGCTGTGTGTCACATGCCACTTCAGGCAGTGGTCACCTTTAGTACCGGACACCTAGAGTTAAATGCAACAACAGTCCATGGAGTTCCTTTCGCTTTGCTTTTATAACAAAGTCAGTTGTGTTTTGTTTCTTCCTCGTACAAATCTGGTTCATGTATTAGATGGAAAAAATATTTCCTCAAGTTAAAGGCTTCCAAATGATGCCACAGAGGAAGGACTCTGTTTCTTTCTCTCTCTTCTGTCATTTCCGAACTCCCTTTTCTTCCACTCCATAATCTGAGCCAAGTCAGGTTATGGGCTGCATTCAACCGTCCACCCAGCTCTCCTACCAGAAAACAGGTGTTGCCTTCTAGGAAGCTAGGTCCCATGATGTCACCTCCACTAAGAGCTGCTCTGCCCAATACCATAGCCATGAGCCACAGGTAGATATTTACATTTAAATTAAATTAACATCACCTATCATTAAAAATTCAGTTCCTTGGCAGCACTAAGCCACATGTCAAGTGCTCCTCAGCCACATGTGGCCAGCCAGTGGCTACTGCACTGAACTGTGCAGATTAAAGAACATCGTCATCATTGCAGAAAGTGCAACTGGAGGGCGATGACCCAGAGATGCAAGGTTGAATAGTCCTTCCTCCCTGCCAAGCCACTGACGATGAATGGTGAGTCAGGGGAAAGTCCAAGGCCTGTACGCAGTCGATGTGTGTGATTTTGCCGTCCAGCATCCATCCCCTTCTTCCGATTCCCCTTCTCTCCCACCACCTTGTAATTTATATGGTTTCGGTGAGGTGGCATCTCCCTCCTTCCCAGATCAAGGGGTGGTTCTATTTATCAGGCCTGTCTAATCTGTGAATTTCATCCCTGGGCCACAGTCACACATGACCGTTGACCCAACCCCTGGATTTTTGCTGGAATGTGTGGGAAAAGGCTATCTCTTTCCACTGGGATTGCTGAGAGGTCAGGGAGGAAGTCGGGGCTGCCAGCTGTCAGCTTGCTGCTGCACAGGAAGAGCACACCTGAATGAAGGCGACAGCCAAGGAGAGTAGAGCCCACAACGGAGGAGCCAGACAGGACCAGGACAACATGGCTCGAGCCCCTACATCCAGGCAGGCCTAGGCTTTTAGGTAAGTGGGCCAATAAATTTGCTCCTTTGCTTAATCAGTTTTAGCTGGATTGGGGCTGCTTAATTGAAAGGACCCCTGTGATTGTCACAATGACCCTACCTACCCCCTGCCTGCGGAGACAATATCTCTCTAAAGCGTCCCCTGCATCATCTCACCTATGTTCCCTCCTCTTCTTCTTCTAAGTCACCGTCACTGTCCAGTGTGGTTTGCAGACCTGTGCCAGACAGGGCAAGACAGACTCTCAGTGCTCCTGGATTTAACAGCCATTGCTTCGACTACCTGTGTCATGGAGGAATTTGTGATTTTGCTGAAGATGAATCCCAGCCACATGTACCCCAAAGGTAGATTCTGGAAGCTAAGAACAGGGTCTGGCTGACTGCCCTGCATCCTCTTCATCACTGTGGATTTCTTTTTCTCTGTTCCCAGTTGCAGCCATTGTAAGATTCAGAAAGTGTTATATTTAATGCCATCACATCATTATCTTTGTATGGCAGCAATTGGTAAACAGGCCCTACAAACTCTGAGGAAAAAAAATTGAACTGGGAAGCAGAAGACCAAGTCTACCATTCACCAGCTGAAACCCCCGAGGCAAGTGGCTTTAGCTCTCTGGCCTTAATTTTGTCCCCTGTGAAATGGGGCTGGGAAAGTGCCCAGGCAGTGAGCATCAGTGCCTCCGACCAGCAGGCAGGACTGTTTTCCTGCTCCCGCTCTGACACGCACCCTCTGTGCAAGCCGGAGGAAGACACTCCCCTAGCTGTGCCTTGGTTTCCCTCTTACTGCAGGGAGTATTGCACTGACCTCTCACTGACAGGACAGGAAAAATGAAGTCATCTAAAAGTACTGTGGGGACAGAAAACACGTGAGGCTACTTTCATTTTATATTCACTAAAAGAAAGGACTGTCTTCAATATTTGAAAATTAAAAAAAAAATCCTAGAAAGCTTTCTACCTCAAACATCTTCTAGGCCAACTTCCTTGTTTGCAACTTGACAATCTAACACACCTTGGGAAAGGATTTATTTCACCCTGCAAGGGCCAGGTTTCCTTAAGCAGATCGAGACTCCTGGCTGATTTCATGGACCCCGAGATCCTCAAGAGCACAGCTACAGAACAAAAGGTTCAAGACTGCTGGGACAGGGACATGCTCAACAACCGTGTACCAGGAGGTGGCCAGTTTCCATTATTTTTCTCAATTAAAATAAACAGTTTATTGGAAATGGTGACAATTCCATTTCATTATTCAACTTCAATAAAGAAGGCGAGGGTGGTTTTTTATCTTTGCTTCAGGCAACTCGTGCAGCATATGCCGCTGCCCAGGAAAAGGCCTCGCGTCCAAAGCAATCAGTGCAGCTTACTGCCTGGGGAGATGAGCCCGCGCGAGCGCCCGCTTCCTGTGCCCGAGTGCCAGCAGGCACCGCCTCGGCCGCTTATCTCCGTCAACCAGTCCCAACATTCAGGCCAGCGCAGGATCCCGGTGAAATAACCCTCGCCTTCCATCGGCATTTGGTTCGGTGGAATCATCCTGATGACTCTCTCTGTGATAACAGCAAACATGCTTTTTCCTGTCTATGTAATTATAATAAATGTCTGAGTCCTCCCAATTAAGAACAGGGAGGCACATGGAAAGTGGACCTCCGAAGACAAAATAATACCCCCATCCGCAGAGCCAGTGAGAGCTGGTGGTCCTGGCTGGGGATACAGGCACTATTTGGGGGAGGACTAATAGCCACCTATCAGTGACACCCATCGGGTCACTCGAGTACTGCACACATGAATTCTGTACCCACTGGGCATGGGTAGGAGTTGCCGCAGCGACTCAGCCATGGGAAAGCTTTAGAAATTGCCTTGCCGGGTCCTCTGAAGACAGCCAACGCTGGCTGAGTGCAGTCTGAAGGTAGACACTGAGTGCTTTTTATATGTTACTCCACTTGATCCTCCTAACACCCCTAAAATAAAGGTACTATTACATTCCTATTTTACACATAGGTCAACAGGGGCTAGAAAGATGAAATAATTTGCCCAAGATGGCACAGCAGCTATGAGGTAGGGTGAGTTTCAAGGCACTGAGCCTTGTATGTAAACCCCTGTGCAACTGTGCCCCTTCCCAACAAACGGGGCACAGCTGTCTACGGCCCTGATAAAGTACAGCATGCAGGAAGTCACAGAGACTTAGTTTCATGTGAAAGCCACACTCCCATTCAGGGCTGGTTTCCTGAGTGTGTGGCCTATGCAGTGGCTGGCCCACGGTTCCATGCACAGAAGGGCCCTGTGCTTGGTTTAATGCTTTGCTGCCACTGTCCTGAAATTCTTAATTTTACTTTCAAATCTGTGATTTGTAAGTAAAATCCAGTGGACACAATGGAGCATGCAAGTGAGCAAAGGAGATACATGGAAGATGATGTCTCCTGCTCCTTGCTGTCCGTTCACAGGCAGCACAGAATTCTGGAGGCCGGCTGCAGTGTAGGTGTCCTCGGGTGTGCTTGACTTTAGCAGGTCACTTTGTACCGTAGCTTTCAGGTGGCTCAAGGTACACATTCATTGGCAAACTTAAATGAAGGCATTAAAGGTGAAAGTACCCTGCAGAGGCTCTCCAATTTTCAGCTTTGTCAGTAACAGATGTGGTACCACTTGCCTTCTTCCAAAACAGAGATATGGCCCCCATCAGTGAAGTCGGCCTGAGTAGATGAGCAGTGTTCTAACAACCACGCCTACCCATTCTGATGCTAAATCGACCTCCACAGAGCTCTGTGGTCCCATCACCACGGAGCTCCAAACCCAAACTGCCAAAGCCCATTTGTCAGAGACCCAGAGGGTGCTCATAACTATCTTTCCACCTGATATGGACATTACACCACAAGACTGTTTAATATAAATATGGACTCTTCGTCCTGATATAATTCCTCCTGACAATGCTCCCACTCTCCAATCCCAGCCTCAACCTGAGATGCGTCTCCCATGTGCCAGTTTAGTCTGAGAACTCCCCTGGTGCAATTTTACAGTCTCTTTTGGGCAATACCTCAGGGATCTGGGGCAGTGTACAGGCCGTACATTTTACAGGAAAGGTACACATTTCGTGATGCTGCTACCTCAAAGCCTGGGCTCCAGTAAATCAGACAGTCATTCGATTCTGGTGGAGAAGCAGTGACATGGTATTTCTCCAAGAGGAACTCAGAATGGCTGGAGAAAGGTGGTATGAGCCAGAGAGGCCCAGCTGTTTGCAATCTGGGGGAGAAAGTACAGACACCGATAGAACCATGTCTGAGCCATTCCCGTTCCTCCTTCATGTTGTGTATAACAAATTGATGTGTCTGAAGGTAGCAGCTGTTTAATGCCAGTGCCAAATTAGAGAAAAGATAGATCTCCTGGATGTGAGCAGTGACTGTTCTTTCATACCAGGTAGTCGGATTAGCTACACCCTCATTTCGATGGCAAAAGCGCTAATTATTCCATGTAGGATGGTGGTGGTGAGCCCAGAATTGGCGACTCTCTGCAATAGGGAAATACCTAAAGTGGAACGGCACCTCCACCAAAGCAGTCCACGTTTCCAAGTACCTGCTGAGGGGGACATGCTAGTGACCCCACCAGTGAGCAAGCTGGAGCCTGAGAGGACTCTCTGACATACTGTACGAGCTCATCGTCCTCCTCATGAGGTCGCGCTGACTTGTGAGCATGTCTCAGGGCACCAGGCTCTGAGAACCTCCGAGAGACTGAGGAGACGCCGTGGGAGACGCCACGTGGACAGGAGTAGACAGCAGTGCCTGCTTTGTGTCTCCGCACAGCGCGGCAGTGTGCGTGTAAACAACAGGCCTCCCCTTTCACGTCTTTCTGACATTTCTGAAGGTCCAAGTTCACCCTTTATAAACTCTATGGAAACCTCGATTTGATTCAAATCTGTTTCTCGAAGGAAGAACGCTTTCATCAGCTGCAGTGTGCCAGAGCAGACAGAAGTCAGAGTTTCAGTTAATTCCAAACACGGTGCCAAGCTCTGAAGATGCCGTGACTGTGAAGAGAGGTGTATTGACAGACAGCACCCAGGGTGCTGCACGTGCAGCGCTGTGGGTGCCGAGGCCGGTGGGCTCATCTCCATCAAACCATCACCCCACAGTCAGGTGGACAGTCCTTTGCACCCAAATGCAAAGCCTGACCCCGCGTGCAAGGGCGGTGGGTGCTGAGACACAGGTGTGCAGTCACACTCGCCCACTTAGTGGTGGCAAAGTTCATTTCTGGCAGAGCTTGGCAAAGACGTGACCCCAGGAGACACCAAGATTAGAACTTTTTCTGTACGGTCACTTGGAAGACTTGTATAATACATTTTATAAAACTTGTATTCAATTAAAATGTTTGTTTCAGTGATCTCTGTATTTTGACAAACTTAATTACATATGAGTATTAAACCTAATTGTCTGAATTTCTTCCGTTCTCATTCAAGTCTGTGAATAAACAAATGCTCTGTATAGCACTATATATATCTTTAAGGTATGTATCGACATTTATTTGACCAGTCCCCACTGATGAAAATTTAGGTTTCCAGTATTTTATTTTCAAATATTACTACAGTAAACATCTTTGTACCCACATGATAGCATATATGTATAGAAATATCATTATAACTTCATAGGAGGTAAATTATTGGGTCAATCATTTCTTGATTTATACCATACAGAGTTACTGTGAGGGATTTAATGAGGCAACTCAGACAGAGTACTTACTACAGAGTCCGGCGCATAGTAAACATTAGGTCTTATTAGCAGGGTACCTAAGGCTCGCAACGCCTTACAGCACTTTATTTTGAGCCTATAAAAGTATCCAAATTGAAATTCTAAAAACAAACCAACAACAACAACAAAACTCAAGTCCAGACATAGAAAAAGGAAAGTCCCTGGCTCCTATAATGGGAAGCCTAGAAGTGCACCTCCCTCGGGGAAGTGAGGGAACAGGACTCAGCAATGCACTCAGGTCTGTCTTATCCACCTCCTGGCTGTACTTGGTTTCCTTCCGCCAGCAGGCTCTTGGCCACACAGCTGCCTGCACCATCAACCTCATACGCTCCCAGCTCAGCCTGCCCACCGGCAAGAGCTGGGGCTGCCAGATAAACATATAGGACGCCCAATTAGCTTTGAATTTCAGATAAACAACAAATAATAAACTAAATACTTATTCACTGTTTATCTGAATTTCAAAGTTAACTGGGCACTCTGTTTGTTTCCCTAAATCTGGCAACTTTATACAAGACCAGTTTCAGAAATATTACTATCAGAAATGTCCCCAAAAACACGGATTAGTCCAGCTTAGGTTACAAGTCTGGGCCTAAGCCAGTCAGGTGGCCAGAGAATGGGACTCTGGACTTATTCAGGGCTGGATGATGTGCCCATGTCTGAATTTGACAGTCTTGACCTTTTGCAGTATATAAACTCTAAGATGTAGCAAGAACTGGGGAAAGTTACAACTCAACTTCACCAAATGGGTTTTCTAAGGAGAGGGATTTCATGGAGAGGAGGAAGGAGATGGGATGCTGGACAGATAAGAAGAGTCAACTCATTTTATTTTATTTTCTAGAGCTAGGGTCTCACTCTGTTGCCCAGGCTGAAGTGCAGTGGCACTGTCATAGCTCCCTGTAACCTCAAACTCCTGGACTCAAACAATCCTCCTGCCTCAGCCTCCTGAGTAACTGGGACTACAGGCACATGCCAATACACACAGTTAATTTTTTAAATTTTTTATAAAGATGAGATCTCACTATGTTGCCCAGGATGGTCTTGAACTCCTGGCCTCGATGACCCTCCTACTTAGGCCTCCCAAAGCCCTGGGATTACAGGCATCTCCCAATGACGGCGTGAGCCACCGCACCTGGCCAGAGTAGTCACTTGTAAGTAGCTTCTTGCAGGGCTCAGCCCTTCAGTGGTAGTGGCAAAGTCCATATTCCCAGAGAATATGGCCATGCGAGCAAAGACGTACCCAAACACACTTCCACGCCAAGTCAGCACTTCCCTCTGCAGCAGCGTGTGGAGTGGGGTGTACATGCAGAAGGGGGATAGGAAACAAACGGTAGCTTCTCCCAGGGAAGATCACACTATGCCCCTAAAAAGGGAGAGAAAAGGATTTCTAGAAAACAGGTGGTCCCGGGATGGTTTGCGGCCTAGCAGAAAGACAGTGCCCAAGAGAGAAGAGAAGATTATGCCACTGACAATGAATATTCATTAGGTGTTCTCCACACACCAGCCCTGACGCTGAGCACTCATGGATTGTGTCTCCTTCAGTCCTCACAACAATCCCAAGAGATAAGGTGGGCACTCTTCTTACCCCCCTTTACAAATGAGAAAACAGATTTAGATCACCTGACTAGGTCTCACAGCTAATAAAAGGTAGAGCTGGGACTTAAATCCAAGCATTCTGCCTCTAAAATACATATTTTGGTTTTTTTGCAGACACTATTTATACCGGAAAATTCCAATTATGAACTCATGGCAAATCTTGTTTTATCACTACCCCACCACCACCTGCTCCCATCTCCCTTGTGGTAGCCAGCTTTCAAATGATCCTCATCTTCCAGTATTCAGACCCTGTGTAGATCCCCCACCCCCGGTGCCCACCCCATTGCACCAGGGTTGGCCTCTGTGACGAAAAGAATATAGCGGAAGTGATGGTATGTCACTTGCAAGGTTAGGTTGTAAATGACACTATGGTTTGCATCATGGTGCTTCTTCTGATCTCTGCTGGATACTTTACTCTGGGGGAAGCCAACTGCTTTGTTGGAACAGCGCTGCGGAGGTGCCAGGGAGTGAGAAACTGAAGCTTCCAATCAACCGCTATCAGGAACTGACATCTCTTAACAACAAGCATATGAATGAGCTAAGATGTGAATCTTCCATCCTAGCTAACCTTCAAAATACGGCAGCCCCAGCCAACATCCTCAGTGTAGCCTCATGAAAGACCCTGAGCCACAGCAGCCTGGCTCATTGTTGTTGGATGCCTGACTCCAGGAGCTATTTATAATACATTTTTGTTGTTTTAAGGTATTTGTCCAGAAGTAATTTGTTCTGCAACCATAGATAAATAATACAATCCCATCCAGATTATTTTGAAGCACATCCCAGACATCATACTATTTTATCTGTTAACATTTCAGTATACGTAATATGTCTCTGAAAGAAAAAATAACTTTTACAGACAAAACCACAATACACATTTCACTTTATGTCAATCAGAGTTACACGGTTTGAATCAGGATCCAAACAAGGTCCACACATTGTGATTGGCTGAGGGGTCTCTTGAGTTTCTTATTTTAGAGTTCCCTCTCCATTACTTTTCTTATAAATTTTTGCTGAAGAAATCAAGTTGTGGATCATGAAGAGTATCCCAGAATCCAAATTTTCCTGATTGCATTCCTAAGGTGCCATTTTTATGTTCTTCTGTCCCCTCTATTACAGTAAATTGCTGGTTAGATTTAGCAGCTTGACCAGAGTCAGGTTTGACCACCTATTTATGTGTTTATCTGGCATTTGCTTCATTCATGGTTGTCACTTCCCCCAGACAAATACCTGGGAGTCTCCCTGTGATGGTGGTAGCCATGGAAGTCCCATGCCTAGATTCATTAAATCATTATGGGCTACAACATGCTGACATTTTAATTCTATCAGTCCTCTTCATTTATCAGATAAAAAATTTCTATGAACAAGAGTTTCCTCTCCTGCAGTTTATTTATTTGAGGAACCACTTGCAGAGGAAAGTTGGATAAATGCTAGTCTCTCTTTATTTGTTTACTGGTTTTCAAAATAAACATTGGTACACAGGTGACCAATAAGGAGCTCCCAAACCCTTTTTTAGTATCATTAATGCTTTTTCTGTTTCATTGTTTCAGTATCAGCACAGGTTGTAACATATACTATGTGTTTCCATCTGTTGCCGGGGTTTTTTTGTTTGGTTTTAGGGGGCTGGGGGAAGGCTCAATTTATCCCATCTTTGGCTAGTGAGAGCTGCTTCTCTTCAGGGTCGCTAAAGTAGATGACAGCTTCCTGCTGTCACAAGGTACATGATGTTACAAGCTCATCTTGTTCATCTTGTACCCCTGACATAGAATCAGCCATTTCTCTACAGAGACCAATAAATCCACCATTCTTAACCATGTACTGTCTATAGCCTCTGCAGTCTCTTTGGGTACACACCTGATATACAAGAGCAGGAGAAGCAGAAAAACAGAGCTGAAAGGGGCCAAGTGAGGGGCCAAGAAGGAAAATGGTAGCATGGCAGCCAGGAAGCTCAGGAAGGGCACGAAACATGGTGCAGATCTTACTCCAACGTGACAGGCGAAATGACAAGGAAACGAGGTGGGGAAGCACTCACTAGACCCTGGTCAGGAATTTACTCCAAAAACAGGACACACGGCGAGGGAAAGAAATGTTAGTGTGAGAACAATCTGATGAAAAAGGCAGGAGGTTCACACTTTAGTGAGGCAGGTTCTGCCCTTGGCCGGTACCATAATGAGAATTCAGATTTCATCCCCAGGCCTGGAAGGGACCTCCAAGGACATCCATTAGGTCCAACCCCATCTGTACTAGGCAAATTCAAGTCTGACTATATTAACCCCATATCTTTGCTACCCTGGGCTCTTCTTCTCTTTCCTCACGGTACACATTTTACCCCAATATCCTTACCCTGCTGCTGGCTTACATTCATTCATTGAGTCATCAAATGTTTATTAAGAATCCACCAAATGCCATATACTGTACTTGATCAATTGAGCAAGAGCAAACGGGTCTTTTCCCACAGAGTTCCCATGCCAGTGGAGAGAGACTTAAACAATAACCACACAGATGCATGCGAGAGTAACAGGTGCTATTAAAGAGAGGCTGGTGGTGCTTTGTAGTGCAGAACAAGGGCACTAAAGGAGGACCCACGGCTAAATGTCGGGGTGCTAGGGCATAAGATTTGTAGGTAGGGCAGGAAGAAACAGTATACATAAATAACTGTAATAAGGTCATTGAGGCCAGAGCACAGAAAGGGAAAAGGAACATGGTGCACTGTGAGCCTGGAAATGCAGGTAGGAGCTAGACTAAACTAGAATTTATTGGCATTCAGGGTTTGTGTTCAATAAGTTACTAGCTAGAATGGTTGTTTAAGGATCAAGAGGTCTTAAGACTCAGAGGTAAGATCAAATGACAGGCTGTGGGGTTCATTCTATGGGACAGAAAACCTTTCTCAGGGACCCTTAGATTAAGCAGTAGGTGGGCCATGAGAATAAACAGGAATATGGACCTCAAAGAACAGAGCAACAGAGGCCCAGGGCCATTCACATGCTATAAAGCAAATAGCAGTAATAGACAGGAAATGGAAGTATGGATTTTCAACCTCAGGACATGAAATCAACAGAGAGCTTTACAGACAAAATGTATGCCCCCATTACAGAAAATTAAAATTCAATCACTGGCAAGGGAAACAAAACAGCAGAAGAAATCTCTCCAACAAAGAATTTTATGACATGTCAATAAAGGAATTTTTTTTCTTTTTTTTAATTCACTGTCAGAAGATTAAAGATACATCTCTTTTAAACATCCAGTTGTTTTCTGAAGCAAAATGTCTCTTCGCAAATGTGCAGTCTACCTGACAGGTAGAAATGCAAATTAATAAACATAAGGTGCATTATAAGAAGTCTTGTAGCTTAAAGTCACAGGTCCACTCAATATCTGCTGTGCTAAGTTCTGCAACTTTGATCCACCAGTGAAGACAGTCTCCTGACATTAACTGTTTGTATCCACCTGTGAACACTGCCCACGCTGCACATGGCCGCCTCATGTCTGGCGGTGGTGTGGTCCATTTTCACAGCAATTCATCAAAACCCCTCCCGTGTCTCCCAGCCCCAGCAAATGCAAGGGCCCCTCCTCTGCACACAAGCCACCTGCCCCAGCAATGTAGGATTGTGGAGGTAAGGGGGCGGTGGTTGTCTAGTCTTATCTGACACTGTGGATTGGTGGGTCAATTTCGGCTGGCTGAAAAACTAAGTTCTCACATGGTGATCAGCCAGGAGGCAGAGGCATCCTCAGACTCATTAGCTGGTCTTATCCCTTCCCAGAGCTGGCTCTTCCCCAGTTGTTAGGACATCTTCTCAGTGCCCTGGAGGTTATCTGTTTTTGAGCCTGGTAGGCAGTTTAATTAACACATCTCACCTCTAATTGAAGTTAAAGGGACTTTAGAAAGAAAATCATTATTCCCATCACGGAAAGAAAAATAGCAAAATATGCTAATCATGTGACATCCGGATAGTACTCTTCACAAATATAATAAATGCAGGAGTCAGAGGAGGTCTTTCATTTGGGATTCAGGCCCTCCCTGGACCTTCCCTGACTTCACTTCCACAAAGCCTAGTTGGCCTTTTCCTCTGTTGCTCAGCGTCCCTGGGTGGTTTCTGATTCAAGGTACCACAATTATAAGTCATTAGAACAAAATGATTAATGTCATTGCAATCACAGGCGGAGTCGAGCAGAGGGTTTCCTTAAGAAACCAGTGGAGGCCTTGTAGCCTACTGAGGTCAAAGATGTCTGACCAGGAAACATCAGGCCACTCAAGAAATAAATTGTCCTCCAACAGGGGGCTCTTTATGCAAAGCATCATATCACCTCCGCTGGTTTTCAGGTTGCAAGCCCCCACTTCCCTCCCTAGGAGGCCTGGGGGAGAGCAGAGCAAGGGGAAGGAAGCCAAACCTGCAACAGCCAACTGGTAGGATGGCAGGGCTGGGGTGAGTCTCCACTCCTGGGGCAAGACAGACGATGAGGGTACTGCCATAGTTTCTTTAAACCTCTTCCTTTTCAGGTAGTCCTTCTGAGAATGCGTATAGCACTAAGAGTCTGTTAATATGATGCATGATCTTTTACAAAAGATGAAACAAATATCCCTTTAACATTATGTGTGATGAATTCATTTATTTAAGACAGAAAATGCCACATAGGATTCTGCAATAGGCACCAAAGTTTTTTCACTCTTCTTCCTCCGCATCCTGCCAAAATACGAACGTAATTTTCAAGGTAGTACCATGTATTAAATACTGCATGCCCCAAGATGATAATTCTTGTCCAGGTGTGAGAAGATTCTTCTCTGTACTCATCCTCTGTCTGGTTCCAAGTCAGAGAAGGGAGTGGATAGTCCAGTGCTCAGGCTTCAACATCCCGTGTTTCTAGTTTCACAGAAACTTCTCATTTGAGCGCACAAGCAGGCGCACTAAATTAGCAAATGGCTCTTCCAGTCAGCATTTTAGAAGAAAAATGACTCTACTGCTCAATGATTCTAAGGGGTACTCCAAGGATCTCGAAGACAAAGACAAAAAGACCACCTGGCCAAGGTGATGCTGTCGGTGGAGGGAAAAGTCATTTGCAGTGTGAGTCTTCAGAAGTGGGACATAAATTGACAAGTGGACATTGAGAAAGAGTTATTGGAAAGCTGCTTAGCAAAGATCTTTCAAATAACCTCCCGAAGCAGAAAGGCAGTCTGAGAAATGGCTGCCAATTATGACAGAAAACGCGACTCTGAAACACAGCTAAACTCCACGCATCCCCACCTGTGGAACCTCATGCACAGAGTGCAGTCAGTTGTAACATGTATTTCTGTCCAGCCAGGCTGCATTCACACTTTGCTCAGGCCCCGTGGTGACTGTGAGAGAAAACTCTCTACGGTTTTTGCTGCAGGAGGCTTGGCCGAGTCACTCGATCAGGATAAACCCCCAGACACAACCCTCACCTACACAGTGTTCCCCACATTCTAGGACGAGACGTGCTGACAACATGCTTGCCAAGAGGACAATAGAAGGTAGGGCAGGAGAAACTATAAAAGCCAAGAGCTGGAGAAGAGGTATTTGAAAAGATCCAAATCATGAGTCCTGGAAAACTCTGGAATATAGAAGCCAGATACAGTCATACAGTCTCTCAAATGCTGCAGTCTTCACATAAACCTGCATTAACACCCATCACTCGGCTCCCACGGGATCAGTATCATGTGGTGGGTAGGGAATGCAAATGTACTTTGTTTAAAAAAAAAGAGCATTATATGTGATTCTCCTGTGCATTGCTGATTAAAATCCTCCACTTTAAGGAATGTAAAATTAAAATGAGCAGCTTATTCTGAAAGAAACAAAAATGAAAGACAATGAAGTAAAATTTTAGGGCATTTATTCCAACAGTTGCCAAGTACTTACATTATGGGTTAATCTGTGTCCCCCAAAGAGATATGTTGAAGTCTAAACTCCCAGTACTTTGGAATGTGATCTTATTTGGAAATAAGATATAATTAGATAATATGGAGTCACTGGGATGAGCCCCTAATCCAGTATGACTGGTGTCCTTATAAGAGACACAGGCACACACGAGGAAGAGATGGCCACATGAAGATGGAGACAGACATTGGAGTGATGCATCTACAGGCCGAGGACTGCTGGCCACCACCAGGAGCTCCAGGAGGTGAGGAAGGAATGTCCCCTACAGGCTTCAGCAGAAGCATGACCTGCTGACACCTTGATTTCAAACTTCTAGCTTCCAGAACTGTGAGACAATAAATTGCTGTTGTTTTAAGCCACTCAGTTTGTAGTATAATGCTTTATTATAGCCCAAGGAAACTAACACAACAACATTTGCTAAATTGTCACCTACAAAACTTAACTTGATTAAATGGTCTTCCTAGAAAAAATTTTGGAAACCCTGCAAAATAAGTTATTTAACTTTCAGAGAGTTAAATAATGTACATGAACATTTGAAAACTCTGAGAAGTCCTGGAGCAGAGAAGCTTATTTAAATTTGTTTAGTTTGACATTTCTAAGTTTTCTTTGATGACAAAACCTCCTTCTCCATGCTCTCCATCAGCACACCTGTTAAGATCTCATCATAGAACTACTGTCCTCTCAAACACGTTTTTGAGAAACACCAGCTTAGCCAATACAAAAAGAGAAGCATGGTACAGACATGCTCTCTCTAGGAGACACGGTTAGATGCCAGATTTCTTCAGCCACCCTTATCACTTGATGTGCAGGCAGCATTTGAGACTTTTCTGACACTGTTCAGATCCTGTCTGAGTTACCCTCTACAGTGGTCAGCTCAGGCTGCCATAACAAAATACCACAGACTGGGTGGCTTCAGCAGCAGAAATTTATTTTCTCACAGTTCTGGAGGCTAGAGGTCCAAGATCAAGATGTTGGTGGGGTCGGTTTCTCCGGAAGCCTCTCTCCTTGGTTTGCAGATGCCACCTCCCCACTGGTCTTCACATGGCCTCGTC
The DNA here is from genome assembly GCA_963575035.1 of Avahi laniger. Taxonomy (NCBI): domain Eukaryota; kingdom Metazoa; phylum Chordata; class Mammalia; order Primates; family Indriidae; genus Avahi; species Avahi laniger. The sequence goes on from CAUYSK010049395.1 coordinate 36,202, forward strand.
TCTGTACCTGTGTATCCCTCATGTCTCTCTTATAAGGACAGCTATCACATTGGATCACAGCCCCACCCTTATGACTTCACTGAACCTTAATTACCTCTTAAAAGGCCCTGTCTCCAAATACAGTCACATTAGAGGTTAGGGCTTAAACGTATACATTTTGGGGGGACACTATTCCTTCTATAACACCCTCTCAACTGCTCAGTCAGGAGGCATGTGCCCTTGTTTCATAGGTAAGAAAACAAACCAACCAATGAGGCTAAGTTGCTCAAGATCACTAGCAAGTGTCGAAGCCCAGATCAAGGGCTCCACTCAACTTGAGGGTCTCACGCCATGGGTTTCATTTACCTCCCCACACCACTTAGTTCCTACCCCAGCAAGCTTCTCCTATGGCAAGAGGGTTTCTAGTAATACATTTCTATGATAGATTATGCATTAAAAGAAAATATGCACATCCTTATTACTTTGTTATGAAAAGAAATTTGAGCCAGGATATTTTTAAATCTACAAGAGCTATGTTCAGCATAGCAAGCAACAAGGGCAAAAGCCACATTTTTCAG
>CAUYSK010049397.1:0-45585 GCA_963575035.1 Avahi laniger
AAAAATTAGCCGGGCATGGTGGCACATGCCTGTAGTCCCAGCTACTTGGGAGGCTGAGGCAATAGGATCGCTTGAGCCCAGGAGTTTGAGGTTGCTGTGAGCTAGGCTGACGCCACGGCACTCGCCCCAGGCAAGAAAGTGAGACTCTGTCTCAAAAAAAAAAAAAAAAAAAAAAGAATTCAGTGTTTCATCTGCTGTTAACTGCAGGTTTTTGGTAAATGCCCTTTAATCATGTTAACAATGTTCTCTTGTATCCCTAATTTTCTGAGGTTTCTAATCATGAGAAGACACTGAATTATGTCAAATGCTTTTTCTGCATCAATTGAGATAATTATTGTTTTCTTTCTTCAGTCTATTAATGTGGTGTATTACAGTGATTGATTTTTGCATGTCGAATCACGCTTGCATTTCTGAGATAAATCCCACTTGGTCATGGTGTATAACTCTTTTAATGTGCTGTTGATTTCCTTGTGTTTTGTTGAAGATTTTTGCATCAATATTTTTCAGGGATGTTGGTCTATACTTTTCTTTTCTTTGTCTGGTTTTGTTATCAGGGTAACGCTTACCTCATATGAGTTAGAAACTGATCCCACCCTTCCTAATTTTTGGGAGATTTTGAGAGTGATTGGTATTAATTCTTCCTTAAATGTTTGGTAGAATTCATCAGTGAAACCATATGGCCTCCTGAACTTTTTTTTTTGGGAAGTTTTTGATTATTGATTCAATCTCTTTACTTGTTATAGGTCTGTTCAGATTTTCTATTTCTTACTGGGTCAGTTTTGGTAGTTTATGTTTTTCTAAGGATTGCCCATGTCATCTGGATTATATAGTTTGTTGGCATACAATTGTTCATAGTATTCTCACAATATTTTTTTATTTCTGTAAGGCCAATAGCAGTGTCCCCACTTTTATTTCTTGTTTTAATAATTTAGTCTTTTATCTTTTTTCCTCATTAGTTTGTACCTATTGTCATTTATAAAAATCTTTTTAAAGAACCAGTTTTTAATTTCATTGGCTCTATGACTTTTTTATTCTCCATATTGTTTATTTCTGCTGTAATCCCTATATTTCTGTGCTTCTGATAGCTTTGGGTTTAGTTTGCTCTTATTTATTCTAGTTTGTTTAGGTTAGTGATTTGAGTTCATTCTTCTTTTTCATGTAGGTGTTCGCATTTCTCACGAACGTTCACTTAATTGCACAATTTTGGTACATTGTATTTTTGTTTTCATTCATCTAAAAATATTTTGTAATTTCTTTTGTGATTTCTTGACTCATTGATTATTTAAGAGTTGTTTTTAAAATTATACATATTTGTGAACTTTCCTTTTTCCTTCTGTTATGGATTTCTAGTTTCATTCCATGTGATCAGCAAAGATATTTTGTATGATTTAAATCTTTCAAAATTTATTCAGATTTCTTTTGTGGCCTAGCATACGGTCTGTCCTGTAGAATGTTTCCTGTGCATTCTCGAGAAGAATGTGCATTCCGCTGCTGGATTTTTCTGTATGTGCCTGTTAGGGTTGTGGGTTTAAAGTGCTGTTCCAGCCTCTGTCTCCCGATTGATATTCCATCAAATGTTCTGTCCATTACTGAACGTGAGGTATTTAAGCCTCCAGCTATCATAGAACTGTATTTCTTCCATCGATTTTGACAATTTTTGCTTTGAATACAGTGCTGTATTTCAAGACTCTGTTGTTTAGTGCATATGTGTTTTAAGTTGTTAATTGTTAATGAACTGACCCTTCTATCAATGTAGAATCGTCTTTTTTGTCTCTTAATATTTTTACTTACAGTCTCTTTTGGTTACTATTTGCATTACTATGTTTTTCTTTTTTCTTTTATTCTTTTTGTCAACCGCTTGGTCAATTTGCAGTGCATTACTATCTTTTTCTATCCTTTCACTTTCAACTTATTCGTGTCTTTGGATATAAAGTGAATCTATTGAGACAGCATGTAATTAGATCATTTTAAAAAAATTCATTCTGCCCCTCTCTGCCTTTTGACTGGAGAGTTTAATCCATTCACATGCAAAGTAATTGCCTGAAGTAATTCTGTGTGTCTGATACATAGTTTTTGGTCCCTCATTTCCTTCTTTGTTATATTTTCTGGTGTTTAATTGATTTTTTTCTGGTGTACCACTTTATTCTCTTTTTATTTCCTTTTCAGTCTATTTTAAAATTATTTTCTTAGAATTACCTTGGGGATTACAATTAACATCTTAAATTTATAACAATCTAGTTTGAATTATTCCAATTTAGCTTCAGAAATTCAAAAATATACAAAAATTCTGCTCCTACGTAGCTCCATCTCCCCTTCTATGTTGTTATCACAAATTATGTCCTTTAGATTGTATGGCTTTTAATATAGATTTATGCATTTGTCTTTTAAATCATATAGGAAAAAAAGAAGTTACATTCCTGAAACGAAATAATACTGGTGCCCGTATTTACTTGCATAGTTACCTTTACCAGTGTTCTTTATTTCTTCATATGACTTGAAGTTGCTGTCTAGTGTCCTCTCATTTCAGATGGAAAGTGTCCCTTAAGTGTTTCTTGTAGGGCAGGTCTACTAGCAATGAACTCCCTTAACTTTTATCTGAGAATGTCTTAATTTTTCAAGGATAATGTTTCCGACCTTAAATTCTTGTTTGACAGATTTTTTCTTACAGAACTTTGAATATATTATCTCACTTCTGGCCTCCATGATTTTGGAAAAGAAACTGGCTTTTAATCTTATTGAGAGTCCCTAGTATATGACAAGTCACTTCTCTGTTGTTTTCCATGCTCTTTGTCTTTGACAGTTTGATTATACTGTATTTCTATTTTTCTGAACTTCTCTAAATTTTTCCAATTTAGCAATATATTTAATTTTTTTATTTATTTTTTAAAATGACAAATAAAAATTCTATATATTTAAGGTATAGGACATCATGTTTTGATATTTGTATACATTGTGTGTACACACACACACACATAAGAACACATTTTCTTTATCTGTTCATCCACTGAAGAACAATTGGGTTGTTTTCATGTCTTCACTGTTACAAATAGAGCTGCAATACACACGAGTGCAGACATCTCTTCGACATCTTGATTTAATTTCCTTTGAATATATACCCAGTGATTATAATGTATTTCAATGTGATTATCTTTAGGCATTGAATTAAATCTGGGATTCAAACATTGAATCAAATTTGGGAAGTTTTTGGCATTATTTCTTCAAATATTCTTTCTATACCTTTTTCGCCTCTTCTTTCAGGGCTTCCCTTATGGGGATATTGCTACGCTTGATGGTGTCCTATGAGTCTCTGAGGCTCTGTTAATTTTTCTTCATTTTTTTCTTTCTGCTCCCCAGACTGGATAAGCTCGATTGACTTATTTTCGTGTTCCCTGATTGTTTTGTCTTTGAACCCCTCGAGAAAAATTTAAATGTCAGATATTGTGCTTTTCAGCTTCAGAAATTCTTTTTGGTTCCTTTTTATAATTCCTGTCCATTATTCTATTTGGTGAGATACTGTTATCCCGACACCCTTTGATTACTTGTCTGGGGCTTCCTTTAGCTCTCTGAGCATGTCTGAGATAGCTGACTTTATGTTTTTGTCCAGTAAGTCCAACCACTGGGCTTCCTCAGGGACAGTTTTTATTATCTTTTCCATCCGTGATTGGCCATACCTTATTGGGGTTTTTTTTTTTTTGCATACTTTCTAATTTTTAATATGAAACAGGAAATTTTGAATATTATAATGTGGCAACTCTGGAAATCAGTTTCCCTCCATTAGGGTTTCTTGCTGCTGCTTGCTGAGAGTTGTACTTAATCGTTCAGCAGCTTTGCTAAGCTCCTTTGGAAAGACTGTTCTTTGTCCTGTGGCCTCGGAAGTCTCTGTTCAGTTAGCACAGTGGCCAGAGAGCAGCCGGACAGAGATGTGTTTTAATGCCTAGAGAAAAGCATGACTCCCCCAGTCTTTGCACATTAATTCCCTGTTGGTCCTTGGGTCAACTCTTAGCCAGGCCATGCAAACTGTTCCGGTGTTCACCTCCTGCCTGCCTGGAGCCTCTGTCTGGCAGCTTCTTACCCTTGGAGTTCCCTGTTGTGAGTTTGTGCTTACATTCCAGAGAACTGACAAAGTTGATTGTGACAGTTTTCCCAGCTTAATCAAAAGCCTTAGCGGAGGGATGAATCTTGGTGTTTCCTAGCCCAAGTTTTGGTGTCATCGCTTGGCAAAGCTGCTTTCTTGCCCTCAGTCTGTCCCTCCCCAGTCTGGGGAATGGACTGTTTAACCAGCAGTGTCTGCCGGTCTGGGAGCCACACTGCCTACACCCTCTCCCCCAGAGTTCCGGCTGGTCAACGGTGGCAGTGGCTGTGAGGGCCGCGTGGAGCTCCAGGTGGAGGGGGCCTGGGCGCCCGTCTGTGCCGCCCACTGGGACTTGGCAGATGCCACCGTCCTCTGCCATCAGCTCAACTGTGGCAATGCTATGGCTACACCGCGAGGAGGCCATTTTGGGGACGGGGATGCTCCCATCTGGCCCGACGTGTTTCACTGTGTGGGGACAGAACCGCATTTGTTCAGCTGCCCGGCAAGCACTCTGGGGGCCCCAGCCTGTGCCCCAGGAAACTCGGCCTCCGCGGTGTGCTCAGGTGGGTGCAGCCGCAGGGCGGTGGACAGAGCGTGTGCTGAAAGTAGGAGGGGCTGGGAGTGGACCGGTTCTGCCTGGGCTGGTGGTCAGTCCCCCTGATGCCCTGCGGTCCCGGCGCGTCCCACTCGGCAGGTCTCTCCCACGCCCTGAGGCTGAGGGACGGACAGAGCCGCTGTGATGGGCGCGTGGAAGTCTCCCTGGACGGCGCGTGGGGCCGCGTCCTGGACGATGCCTGGGACCTGCGCGGCGCCGCCGTCGTGTGCCGGCAGCTCGGGTGCGGAGGAGCAGAGCGAGCCTACGATGCGCCTGCCCCCGGCCGCGGGGCCGTCCCCGTGGGGCTGAGCCGCGCGCGCTGTCTGGGCAGCGAGACCCGCCTGAGCCAGTGCAACGTGTCCACGTCCCTGCGGGAGCCCGCGGGGATGTCGCGGGACGCGGGCGTTGTGTGTTCCGGTGAGTGTGGAACCCCGTGTCCCCCACACCCGCGCCCACGTGGGCCGGGGCATCCTGACTGGGTCTCTCCGCAGGGAGCCTCCGGGTGCGCCTCGCCGCGGGGCCAGGCCGCTGTGCCGGGCGCGTGGAGGTGCTCCACGAGGGAACGTGGGGCACCGTGTGTGACGACGCCTGGGACCTGCGGGACGCACACGTGGTCTGCAGGCAGCTGGGCTGCGGCCGCGCCCTCAGCGCCCCGGGGGCCGCCCACTTCGGGGTCGGCACAGGGTGCATCTGGCTGGACCAGCTGGGCTGCGAGGGCCACGAGTCTGCGCTATGGCAGTGCCCGTCGGGGGGCTGGGGCCAGCACGACTGCGGGCACAAGGAGGACGCTGGGGTCTTCTGCTCAGGTGGGTGCGGCCGGTCCACTCTGTCGTCCCACACTCAGAGCCCGGCCTTGCTGACTGACCTCTCTGTCTGCAGAGTTCATGGACCTGAGGCTGCAGAACCACAGCGGGCCATGCGCAGGGCGCCTGGAAGTTTTCTACAACGGCACCTGGGGCGGGGTCTGCAAGACCCTGAATGCAGCCTCCCTGGGGGTCCTGTGTGGGCAGCTGGGCTGTGGGACCCACGGCCAGCTGCTGACTGGGCCAGGGAGCTGGCCTGCCCCTGACGCTCTCTGGGTGGCCTCCATTGAGTGCAGGGACAGAAATGACTGGTCCCTGTGGCAGTGCCCGTCAGCCCCCTGGCACCCTCAGTCCTGCTCCAACGGGGAGGAAGCCTGGGTACTGTGTGCAGGTGAGCGGTGGATGGGCCTGTGTGCGTGTCGGGGGCGGTCGCTGAGGGTCTTCCCACTGCATCTGCATGGGCCTTTTTCCGAGGGATGAACGTCAGGCTTCCCTTTTCCTAGTAAGTTATGCCGGTCCAGTCCCTGCCCTGAAGCTCTGAGCTGGGTGGGGACCTTTGGGGTCTCCTCAGACCCCTGGTACTCTCCCAGTGGGAAGCAGGACCCCTGGGCTTCCTGGACATTCTCTGAGGACAGGCCGCAGGCGATCATCCACAGCCCCCGCCCCACCCCCTGCCCGCACCCAGTAGTCTGGGGAACAGTTTGTTGAATCCCTCATCCTTTGTGGATATACCTTGCTTAAACAGAAAGTTCTCTTCCTTCAGCAAGCAGAAATTTTCTGTATTTGGGAGAAAGAAAGAAAAAGGAAAAGAAAAATATTTCAGAAAATTTAAGCCTGTTGAGCTTGCAAATGGAAAAACGGGTCCTACTTTTCTACACAGAACAGACAGGAGAAGTGCCCCAGGACCTTGGAGAGACCCTGAACTGCTCATCCACCCTCAGCTGCCCAGGTAGCCCTCTGTCCGTCTCCCTGCCTCCTCCCACTGCGGTCGGGGGCCTGCAGTGACCGCAGCCCCTTTCTCCAGAGGAGGGTGCGCTGCGCGTGCGCGGAGGCGCTGATGGCTGCTCTGGGCGCGTGGAGCTCTGGCACGCCGGCTCCTGGGGCACCGTGTGCGACGACTCCTGGGACCTGGCGGACGCGGAGGTCGTGTGCCGGCAGCTGGGCTGCGGTCGGGCGGTGGACGCCCCGGGGGGGGCCGCCTTTGGCCTCGGCTCGGGGCCCGTGTGGCTGGACGAGGTGGGGTGCCGGGGCAGCGAGGTGCACCTGCGGGACTGTCTGGCCCAGCGCTGGGGACGCGGAGACTGTGCGCACAAGGAGGACGCGGGCGTGCGCTGCTCGGGTGAGTGGGGCAGAAGTAGTGAGCCGCGACGCTCCCTTTGGGGTATCCGCTCCCCCTTCTGTTCTGCCCGATCGCAGTACCTGGCCCCAGCCTGCGTCTGGGGCAGTGCCATGTGGTGGCCCTGGCCAAAGTTGCAGCCTGTCCTGTCAGCTCAGGCTGAATGGGGCCTGGTGCTGCTTCTGGCATCTGTGTGAGGGTCTGCGCTCAGGGCTGAGGAGGCTTCCCTGTCCTGGCACTTAGGTCCCGCCATTTACCTGCAGGTGATCCTGGGACCACAGCATTGCCGCCAGGGGGTAGGTGGCCCTTTCTCAAGCTCCAGTCTTTCTTTGTGGCAATGGCTCAGAGGGGCCCAGCTTGGCTCTGCCCATTGTGAAGAGGACACCCCTTCTCTGATGAAAACTGCTGTCCTTCCCTGTGCCCCCGGGTGGAGACTCTCTGGTAGGGACAGAAGCCCCAGGCCCCACTCAGCCACTTCTGTGGGGTCTTTGTCTTGGTGGCCTGGGGTGGGAGTTGGCCCTGGTAAGCTGTGGCTTCCTGGACACTGTGGCTCTGTATCCAAAGTGCAGCTGAGGGCAGTGGGCCCCCACCTAGGTCATCCCCCTGTGCCCCCACCTGGGCCCACACACTTGTATTCTCCCACCTGGATTTTCCCACCCGGGCCCTCCACCTGTGCCTGCCCACCTGTGTCCGCCCACCGTGCCTACTGCCTAGGCCCACACACCTGGATGCTCCCACATGGGCCCTGACACCTATGCCCTCCACCTGGGCCTCTCAATCCCTCTCTCTGGGGGAGGAGCAGGCTGTCCAGGCAGCACAGAGGCCCACCTCTCCTGGTGCCCCACCCCTCCCTGGGAGGCTGAGGTCCTCAGGCCCAGGGTCACAATGCCCCAGGTAGCCCAAGGACACAGGCCGCCTAACCTCTCACTGTGCCCACAGCCCCTTCCTTGGCCCCTGCACCTGCTCCCAAGGCCTGGGCCCTGTCTGAAACCACCTGCCTCATCCTTGGTTCCCTCCTGGGCCTGGTGTCCCTGTTCCTGGGGGCTCAGTGGTGCCGCCGCAGAGCAGCCTGCCAGGGTAGGTGGCCATGGCTAGGTGTGGTTGGCATGGGTCTGGGATGGGGAGGTGTGGCGGTGAAAATGCTCTGTGGGACACCAGCCGTTGCAGGCCCTCCCTGTCCTCATCACTGCCCTGCACACTGGGTGTCCTTCCCCACGGCGAGAGCTCAGTGACTGGAGCCACAAGCTGCGGGGACTTGAGGACCCTGGGTCTCAGGCTTGCTCAGCTCCCAAGATGGGCTGAGTGAAGAAAATCCTCCCTCCCAGGGCTGCCTGGGCTGAGACCAGGCTTAAGGGGTCTCCTGATCCCTGTGACGTACGTATAGTGGGGGCTTCCCTGGTGCATTCAGAATTTTAGGCTCTTGGTGTCCAGGAAGCAGTGTCCCTAGTGTGGGGTCTTTGCTCTCTGTGGGGTCTGTTGGCAGAGGAGTTGGGGGGGTCCCAGCATGCATGAGAGACCAAAGGGGCCAGGCAGAGTGGACTTAGACTGCAGGAGCATTTCTTCTAGAAGGTTCTGGTGTGGACTTTGCAGGTTGTAGAATGTCGAGGCACCCATCCTCGGAGGGTGTCTATGAGGACATTGGAGCCGTCCCCCTGGGGGAGAAGGAGGAGGGACCTGCAGTGAATGAGGACCTGGTCCTGGAGGAGGAGTATGACGACGCGGGAGAGCTGGAGGACGGCGTTGGGGAGGAGGCAGAGGAGGCGGAGGAGGCCGGGATGCTTCTGAGTCCCACGGGTGTGCACCTCTGTGCCCTGGCGTCCGCGGTGCTGTTCCTGCTGTACTGCTCCTACACAGAGGGCTCTACTCTGGCCAGTGCATATATTTAAAGACCTGATTGCTGCTTGTGTGTCCGTGACCCTCATTCCTGTCTCAGTCCTGGGGCATGGGGACAGTTGGCTGTCCCCCAAAGTTGCTTGTTGGGCTGGAGTCTTCCCGTGGGTCGACGTGGGGTCAGGGGGTTGTAAGTCTTTCCTGGGTTTCTTTAGCTGTGCAGTGTCTGCCTAGCACCTTGTCCCCGATGGCTTCAGGGGCCCCTGAGCAGACAGAGTAGAGGGAGGACTGGGTGTGAAAAGTGACCTCACTCTCACCGGACCCACCGTGTCCCGTCCTTGTCCTTCTGTGGCCGATTTGCTTTGCAGCGGGAAGCCAGGAGCTGAGAACGGGGCTCTGAGCAGTCGCTCGAGCCCACGGTACGTCTCCTTCCTCACACGCAGGTGGGGCTCCTCGAAACCCAGGCCCCGGAGCTCAGGCTGGGATGGAAGAGCACGGTGGCCCCTGCCCCAGGACGTGATGACCCTAAACTGACCATGGGGAACATCAGTGTATGTGGGGATGTACCGGGGAGGCTGGGGTCTTCAATGTCCTCGTCCTTACAACAGCTGTTATTAAACTCCCTGTGAAGTCACTCATCACTCACTCATCATCATTTCACCCCAGAAACATCTATCAGAGGCTGCCACGGTGCAGGTTCTGTTCTGGGCCCCCTGCCCCCGTCTGCCTCATGCTGGAACGTGAACCCTCAAAATGTCCTCTCGTGTGAGGGAGGCTTGTGTGTTGTCACCTGCCGTTGCGCTCACGGTTCTCCTGAGCTGTGCTGGCTGCGCTGCTCCCGCACCCAGGCAGAGAGGGCAGGGGTCTCCCCACCAGGAAGCCTCCTGGACCATTCCTCCTTCCTGCTCCTGCACCCCTCCAAGCCTGACCGGTTCAACCCTCAGGGCAGCTCCCTGGAGTACCACCCTGGGGACCCCTCTTTCGAATATACAGACAATACGGGGGTTGGGATGGGGAGTCAGGGCTCAGCTGGGGGCTTGAGATTGGAATCTCCAGTTTGTACAGCTGCCCTGCTGTGAAAAAACCCCACCAAGCTCTCCCCGGACCCACCCACCCAGGAGCCGACCCCCAGGACCCCAGTACCTATGTCTAGACCTGTCCTGACTCACCCCTCAGCTCTCAGCATCCTGGTAAACGCCAGGTTTGAACATCCATGCGTGCCTCACCTCTCAGGTCTGTCTGGCGATGCCAGCCCCTGACCTGCCTTCCACATTAGCCCTACTGTGTGGCCGACCTGCTGTGGCTATCACTGATGTTGGCTCGATGAGCGATGTGGAACCCATTTGCACCCTCAATGTCTCCCCCACCAAACCCTTCCCCTGAACCCCACGCCCTGGGCTGTAAGGAAGCCTGCTCGTGCCCAGGGACCGCTGTGCATGGGGAAGAGGAACTGCAGGCTCCCTTCCTTGGACAGGGAGCCCCTTGAGGGAGAGAGGACATTGTCCAGAGAGGCTGGACAGGGCCTCTGGGGAGAAGTGCAGTGTCAGAGCCACGTGGCCAGGTTCTAGGGCGTGGCTGGAGCAGCTCCTGACGGAGCCTTGAGGGATGTGGGTGGCCCTCCTGCCTGTCTGAGCACACCTTGCTCCTCCGCAGACTTGCAGGGTCTGCTCTCTGACCTCAGGAGTTGGCCAACCTGGGTGGACCCTGTGCAAGACCCTCCCTTGGGCCCAGTGAGGGTGGAGGGTGTGGGGGAGAGGCATTCCCAGGCCGAGGTGGGTGAGAAGTGACGTGGCAGGAAGTGGATGGGGTCTGAGCATGAGAACCCTGGGGGCGCAGAGTGAGGGTGTCAGCACCGCCACCAGAGGATGAGGATCTCCAACCCCGGGGGCTGCACCCTTCAGGTCTCCACCCCTCATGCTGGCCTGGCGTGGCCTGTTTATTCCACTGTGGCTTAAAACAGCAGCATTTACAATTTCTTTGCAATGGTGGCACCGTCACCGGGACCTTGAGCTGTGGCGACAGAGGGATCGCAGGCAGGACTGCAGGGGGCTCTGGCAGGCTCCTGCACCCCGGAGATGTGGGGTCCTGATCTGCACCCGCCAGCTCCCTGCACGTGCCCTCCCCCGCCTGAGGCACCCCAGGCTGCACCCCCGCCCCAGGGCTGTGTGCCAAGCCTGTCCCCAGTCCTCACCTCGTTTGGAGGGTACTGCTGAGGCGCCCTGGGAGGCAGTGAAGGTCCCAGGTGCCGCTAAGTGGGCTGCAGCGTGCCGGGGACTGCGCGACTGCACATGCCCTGCACGTGGCTCCGTGGCCTTCTCTGGAAACCCATTTCCCTCACACGTTCCTCCTCTCCTACACAGAGATCGAAAACCTGAGCCACCGTCTCCTAAACTGGTTCTTTGGCAAATCTATTGGAAATTAACCTTGATTAATTTTATGCTGCTTACAAAATAATACACATTTATTATTGTAAATTTAAACACTCTAGAACCAAGAAAGAAAATGAAAAACACCTATCATTCTGTTCCTCAGAAATAAACACTTCAACATCTTGGCTTGTATCCATTGAGAACTTCTCTTTGAACAAATGCCCAGAGACGAGCATAATTTACAATAATGTCTCATCATGTGCATTCCGGTTCCTGTGTATTTTCCACTTAAAACACATAGCTGACACATTGGCTTGTCCTGCCACGTTTCACGGCTGTCATGGAGCCCTTCTCACGTGTGCAGCCTCGCTGGCTTGACCTGTCATTGCATTTGGCTCACGGAGAGCTGTGCACCCTCGCGAGTGCTGGTCACAGGGCGTGCACGTTTCTCAGGATTTTGATCGAACCGCTAAGTCTCAGTTCACACTGAGCACCGAACTGGGAACGACATCAGGTCTTCAGCCACACCTTTCATGTGGGCAGAGAAAGTCCATCACTTTCCTGCCGGCCCAGGTCTCAGCACCGCGGCCCTCGGAGCCTGGCTGAGCACGGGCTCCTGATCGGTCCATCTCACACCTGGGGCTGAGTCAGGTACCAGCTGCAGGAAGCCCGGCCAGGCCTCGCCACACACACGCTGCTGGCACCGTCTGGGCCCAGGCACGGGTGACAGACGGTGGCTCTGATATGGGGGAGGTGGTGAGAGCACTGACTGACTTCCTTCTCAGAAAATGTCACGTCGAGTTGGAGGCCACCTCCTGCTCCGGGCAGAGCTGCTCGTGCCTGCTCCAAGACGGCCAGCTGGGTGCACCGCCACAGCAGATGCGACCAGGCCTGGCGTTGTCCCCGCTGGAGCTGTGGCCCCTGTTCCTGGCCTGCCGGACCCTCCCTCCTGGTGAGTGTGTGCTGCCGTCCACAGGGTCCTGGGGGTCGGAGTCCCCGGAGTACAGGACATTTTGTGGGGGAGGTTGGGGATGACACAACAGCCGTCCCCTCTGCTCCCTGGTGGGAAACCTGGGAGGCCCAGCTGGGCCCCAGGGGTTGGAGTGTTCTCCATGTGGCTTGTGGGCCGGCAGAGTGGCCTGTGGGCTGTCCCATGTTCACAAAAGGCTGAGACTCTAACTTTGTTGAGTTTCCACAGAAAATGGGCCTTATGTCATTTTTGTTAACATTTTCCTCATTTTTGTAGACGTTTAACTTTGTTAGTGTCATTGACAACATCAAAACAAACTGTGAGAAAACAGGAAAGTCAAGATTAAGGGTATAAATTGAGATAGAAGGTGAAAATTAGATTTCTAATTGTTGAAGATTCTGGACAAAAAGCACGTGAAGACACCTTTGCCACGAAGGCCCTTCCCGTGTTCTTGTTTTGAAGGCCCCGCTGCGGAGCCCCTGACCCTGCTGGGGGCTGGAAATCTCGGCGAGGCCTCCTGCAGGTGCAGCACTTGGGCTGGGCGAGGCGTCCGTGACCTGCAGGCAGCTGGGACGTGGCAGCGCCCTCGTGGCCCCCACGTATGTATTGTGGCCCCAGGAGATCCAGCAGTTCTTGTTGCAGGGCGCGGAGGCCTTGCTCTGGGAGTGTTTCCTGGGGCACAGGAGCCGCTGCAGGGCTGCGTGTGTGAGTGAGTCGTGCAGTGCACTGCTCAGAGGGGACAGCCACCCAGAGCCACTGCCACAGCCTCTCCCCAGCACGACTCCTACCCTTGGGGGAGGAGGGTGCTGTCTGAGCTCTCAGGGTGGAAGGCAGGACCTTCCCTCCTGGGGTGCCCATGACTCCTAGGGCTGTCACCCTCAGGTCATCGTAACACTGCTGTGACTCCACACCTGTCCCCTTCAAGGACCAGGACAGCCCCGGTGAGGAACCTGGCATATGCCCAGGCCAGCCCAGCAGGGACCCCGGCTGGAGTCCAGCCTTTGGTTTCAGCTGGCCCCTTGGGACCATCAAGTGCTGGGCCCAGTGGTGACCACAGGGCCTTCTGGAGTGAAGTGTCTGCCTCCCTCCCTGAGCAGCCGGTAGGCACAGAGGCCCCCACCCGAGGGCTGAGGCAGGTGTGGGGCAAGGTACATCCTCTTGGCCCTCGTCTCAGGCCTCCAGGCCACTCCGTCTGTCCCTGGGGTCTCCCTGGTCAGGGCCCACTCAGGAGGCCCGTGCTGCTGGGTCCAGCCCCAGATTTCAGCGCCCTTGTCCTGTCCAGGCTCTGGCTGGGACCCCACCCTTCCTCCTTCTCAGAGTGCGGGTGAAAAACAGAGGCTCAAAGTGGCTCATCTGAGGGGAGATGGACGATGGGTATCTATATGGGCCAGGAGAAAGGGCTCTTGGTACTTGAGGGCCCTGGACTGTGAGGTCCCGGCAGGGACTTTGGAACAGAGAGATGGGCCGTGTCGGAGACCACCTGAGGGGCCCTCCCCAGGGGCTGAAGCCCCAGAAGCCAGGTGCCGAGGAGCTGGCTCTGCCATCCCTGTGGAGCCCTCCTGGGCATAGGGCAGTGGGGAGGAAGGGCCTGAAGGGGGCGGAATGTAGCTACCGGCTGCCTCCTCCAGGGTCCTGGGCCCACAGGAAGGGCCTCTGCTGTGGACTCCCGCCCTGCCCCACTCCCACCAGAGACCACAACCTCAGACTCCTGGAGCCCATGTGTTTGGAGTCGCGAGGGCCATGTCCCAGCGGAGCTCAGGTGGGAGCAGAGTGGGCCCTATGTGTGCAGGTGGGAAGCTGGCGTCCATGGCGCTGAGTGGTGGAGGCAGCCCCTGTGCGGGGACCCCTGTGATCCAGGTGGCAGGACACCCTGCGATAGAGAAGGTGCGGCTTGCACCAGGAGGAAGCCACTGTCTTCTGCAGAAGGCTGCGGTGTGGCCCTCATGTCACAGGGGGGCCTGGGAGGCCAGGGTCGAAAGTGATGACCTGCAAGGGAACAGAGTCCAGCATCTTCAACTGCAGGTTCAACCTGAACCTCCCAGACCAGTGTGACCTCCCAACAGACACAATGGTGGTGTGCTCAGGTAGGGACACCCTTACCCTGGGACTGCTGAGATGGGAGGTGTCCACTCAGGATGTGTCCAGGGACTGAAGGGGACGTCCCTGCCTGGGGGAGAGGAAGGGGACTGGTCTCCTGGAGCTGCAGAGCCCACCTACCCACCACTCTGCCAGACACCTGCGGTGCTGCACCCAGACTACACCCCCATCCCAGGGAAGGAGAGAGACTGGGAGCCTCCCTAGGGCCTGCTTCCCACCATTGGTGGCCCTGGGGTCATCAGAGGAGTTGGCTGACCCCAATGCCAGCTCCTTCCACAGGGCTCTGATTAGACTGGCCCAGGTGTGGGTAGGCACTGGGGTTTAAAACTGACCAGGTGATTAAAGTGGCTCATCAGGGTGAGGTCCAAGCCTTGGGGTGGGTGCAATGGCACCGATATGGGGGCCCAGGTCTTGGGGGTAGAGATCCTTGTCTCCCCAGAGGCAGGGGTGGGGAAGAGGCTTGCTGTGTGGGGGCCAGGACCCCAGGGGGATGCAGAGTGGAGGGAGGGCCCCCTGCCCCATCCCATCCCCAGGACTTTCCCTGCTGGCCTCTGGGACCCCCTCTGAGGTCCAGAGGCTGGCACAGAGCTGGTCCTGCCCTAGTGACTCCAGTCCAGCATCTGCCCCCAGGACACGGAGGCCCGGCTGGTGGGCGGCGAGCACTCCTGCGCCCGGCGCCTGGAGGTGAGGCGGGGCCTGACCTGGGGCACCGTCTGCGACGCAGACCTGGACCTGGCCACGGCCCACGGGGTGTGCTGGGAGCTGGGCTGTGGAAGGGCCGTGGACACCCTGTCGGGGGCGCTGCCTTTGGCTGGGTGAGGTGGGGTGCCGGGACAGCGAAGGGTTCCTGTGGAACTGCAGGGCCCAGCAGTGGGGACGTGGCGTGTGCTGCTTCGGTGAGTGTGGCGGAATTGGGGCAGGTGATGGGGTTAAGAGGTCAGCTGAGCGGACCCCGGTGGGCGGTAGGCCTGAGTATTGCCTTCATCACTCCCTCGGCCAGGGAACGGGGCCTAAGATTTAATGTGTTGGCTTCCAGTGTGTTGCTGCCTCAGACCTTAGTGTGGCCTTGGTCACTCCGTGGTGGAGCTCTGACAGCTCCTTTTGCTGGTTTGTTTGACCCATTCGCCATCTCTGCCGGCCTCCCGTAGCAGAGCCGGGAACCCACAGACGCCTCCCGGGGCCACACAGCTCTGTCCCTGTGGAGCTCAGGTCTGGTGAGTCAGCAGGCGCGGGCTCCCTGCTGCCCCCGGCCGACACCCCAGCTGCCCACCCGCTTCTCAGCAACTGCCCTGCCCCAGGTCCCGTAAATTCCCAAGGCCCCTGGCTGCAGCGTCAGAGCCCCCGGCTGCTCTCCACCACCTGGTGCCTGTCTGCCTTGGAGGAGCTGTGGGCTGGGGTGGCCGCTCACGGGGCCTTGCACCAGATTCACAGGAAACCCTCCAGGCCTCTCCTACACCCCCCATCTCCCTCAGAGGCCAAACCACAGGGCTCTGGTTTGTCACTGGTCCGATCCAGGGCA
Source organism: Avahi laniger (assembly GCA_963575035.1). Classification (NCBI taxonomy): domain Eukaryota; kingdom Metazoa; phylum Chordata; class Mammalia; order Primates; family Indriidae; genus Avahi; species Avahi laniger. The sequence goes on from CAUYSK010049397.1 coordinate 15,592, forward strand.
CAGATAGGGCACAGAGCAGGCCTGGGGGCTCCCCGACATTCAAATGGAAACTACTTTCAGTAGCGTTCTTTCCACAGTAAAATAGGCCAGACTGGGGCAAAACCAAACCAGTCTTTGCAGAACATTGAAAGGAGAAGGAGGTAGGTGCAAAAGGAAGGGAGACATGAGGGGCAGTCGGGGAGTGTGGCCAGGCCGGTTCCTGACCAAACATGCCAAGCCCACACTTCCGCAAAAGACTCATGAATTAGTAGCCTTAGCAGATCCTTAGAACAAAATGAAAATCAAAAGACAAACAAGCTCGTGTCTTTACAGCTAAAGCAGCTGTAGGGATCAAGAGAGTGTCCTGTACATATTTTATGCCAAAATCAAGAAGTCTCAAGCTAAAGAACCCTCTATCCAGAGATGTCTGCCTTTGTCACAAGCAGGCAGCCCCCGGGACAGAGGTTGTCCACTCTCCTGCATCAGCATCTAATGATTCTGGACTGGCCCCGAGTATCTCCCCAGCAGAGGAAACATCCGAGAATTTGACTCCCGGAACAGTCATAACACCCATGGGGCTCTCAGGTGTTCTCGGGTAAACTACTTCCCACAGTATCTCTAAGTGAACAAGGGGAAGCCTAGATAAAGATTAGTGTGGAGTCCTGACCCACGTCAAACCACCTGTGATAATTTGTTCAGTAAACAATGCTATGCACCTGCATGGGAGAGACAGAATTGGTGCTTAAAAGGAGGCACCGAATGCTGAACAGGGACTCGCAGAGGCCCAGCACAGCCACTGGTCCGTCCTGAGTCCTTACGGCTGCACTGTTAAAGACTCTGCTCGCCATGACACACCATCATGTAGACAAAATGGTCCAAACCATAAAAAGTTATTGGTGAGATGACTGCTCTAAAGCTTCAAAAATGGTTTATACCCAATGTCTGGTTTGTCAGACTCAAAAGCCTGGAAGAAAGTTTCCAGTGGAACATTTCCACCACCTGCTGGACAATTGGAGCATCTACAAACAGATTTCCTCCAGTCGCCACTCTGTGGGTTAGCAACAGGTTCTTGTAATTGTGCACATGTTCTCAAGGTGGACTGAGCCCTTGAAGGCTGACACCACAACAGTAGCCAAAAATTACTACAGAACGAGTTTCTTTTATGGGGCATCCCTAGGGACATTTCCAGGGGCAGGAGAACTCATTTTGCTGAACAATTTATTAAACCATTAAGTCATGTTTCACAAACACAACGTCACTACGTCGTCCTTATCATCCCTAGTTGTCTGGAAACATTTAATGGAAAAATGGTATATTGAAACTAAAATTAGCTAAACCAACAGAATCAACTGGATTGTCCCGGTGAACGTGTTACCACTGGACTTAATGGCAACTAGATCTACCCCTGGGCAGCACAACCGACACCTTATAAAATAGTAACTGGTAGACCCGTACCTGTAATGACAGAGACGGGTGTATTTCTTGCACTGGTGATGTGTGAACACGGCAGCCTTACCGCATTAAGCCAAAGCTATTTCCATCAGGTAAGGGAGGCTCTTTGTGACCCACCTACCGAAGGTGCTTGTACCTTTCAAGAACTTGAACATTGGATGTTCCGGAAGAGACATCGGTGAAAAACACCACTCAAGCTTCATGGAAAAGGACCCGATTGGATTCTTTTAAATCCTCACAGAACATTGAATTGAATTGAATTGAAACTTGGGTCCCTATCTGTCAACTACTGCGAGCTCCCACGGACTTTCAGGTTTTCAGTCCACAGGTGACTTAAAACCCAGGCTACTCAAGGGGAGTCTTCCCGAGAAACCAATGACGTCGTGAAGTAAATATCTTTTCCCTAGATGATGGAACAATATCATGGAAAACACAGTTAAGATGCTTTTATTTCTAATAATTTTATTAGGCTTTACTAATACTGAATGCAAACATCCTTTAACCGGTACTGCACAAAAAGCAGCACCTCTGACTGATCAGGCAGAGTGTTGGATTTTTGCCATAAACAAAGAAACTGATACATTTTACAGTTCCATCCTGCTAATAAAGACCCTCTGGGATCAACTCACTGAAACATGGACACATCCTCAAAGCCTAACTATTAATAACTAGTCCTCCCCAGCTGTACCTGCTATTCGTATTCAAGTGCAAGAAAAAGGACACAGGAAAAATGCCGTGTGAGGTCAGAGGCAGAGATGGGAGTGATGTGTCCACAAGCCACGGAACGCTGGCGTCGCCAGCAACACCAGGAGCTGGAGGAGGCAGTGGGATCGGTTTTGACATCTGCTGACGTCACTCCAGATGTGGTCCCGTGTCTCTGCACACACAGATAGCAGGAAGAACGCGCAGGTGCAAAACTGCTCAGATTAGATTGAAAGACAAAATTTTATGAGAATACATATATGTTTTAAAACTGAGTTTTAGCTCTAATAATAAAAAATGAAAGGAAGCTGATGAAGCTAAAGTTCAGGAAAATCTTCCTCAATCATGAAGATCGGCTCCCAAGACACTGCATTACTGTATAGCCCTTCAGGAAGCCACCTCTGTGGGGCTCAGACATCCGATGCATCTCGGGTCAGGTTTTCCCTCGCAGAGATTAGTCTGTTATTCTTCCGTCAGGGAGCAGCAGGCTGTCTGTGCTCCCTCCCAGGGCAGGAGTGGGCTCCTACAGCAAGGGAGGAAATGCACGGTCAGCCACCAGCGCATATTTATTTTTTAGCACCATGTTTGCTGCCTTTTTGAAAGAAAGAAAGAGAAAAGAGTAAAATCTTGTTCCCAGGTTAGATAAGACAGTTGTGATTGAATGTCACTTTGGACCCACAGTTCTTCCTAAGAAAAACAATGACAGACTCTTTGGGTGATCCTGTGAGGACGTCGCACCTTCCAGCAGAGGGCAGCACTCACGGCACTTACCGGGCATTTGGTAGGTCCAGCGGGAGACAAATCCCTTCACACCCATCTCTGCTTGCTGGCGCTTAAAGTTTCTATCTCAACTGTCTTAGTCTGTTTAGTGTTGCTATTAAGAAACACCGGAGGCTGGGTAATTTATGAAGAAAAGAGGTCTGTTTGGTTCTGCAGGCTGCGCAAGAAGCTGGTGGCAGTATCTGCATCTGCTGAGGGCTTCAGGCCACGCCCGCTGGTGGTGGGAGGTGAAGGGGAGTTAATGCAGTGGGAACTCACTCACCCCCCGCAGGGCATTAATCTACTCATGAGGGATCTGCCTCCATGACCCAAACACCTCTCATTAGGGCCCACCTCCAATATTGGGGATCAAATGTCAGCATGAGGTTTGGAAGAGTCAAACATTCAAACCATAGTGTTTCACCCCAGCCCCCAAAAACTCATGTCTTTCTCACATGCAAAATACTATCATTCCCTCCCAACAGTCCCCCGCCCCCCCTGTCGAATATTCACTTGTCCCAGCACCAACTTAAAATTCCAAAGTCCAAAGTGTCATCTGAGACTCCAGGTAAGTTCCCTACAGTTTTAGCCATAAATCAAAAACAAGTTATTTACTTGTAACATACAGTGGTCATACAGGCCTTGGATAAATGTTCTCATTACAAAAGGGAGAAATCAGCCAAAAGAAAGGGGTAACAGGCCAAAACACAGCAGGGAAGTCATTCAACCTTAAAGCTCCAAAATCATCTCCCTGACTCTAAGTCCCATGTGCAAGGGGTGGGTTCCCAAGGCCTCAGGCAGCCCCACCTCCAAAGCTTTGCTGGGTGCAGCTGATGTTGCTGCCCTCACAGGTTAGCATCGAATGCCTGTGGCTCTTCCAGGCTGAAGCTGCACACTGCTGGTGGCTCAACCACCCTGGGATCTGGAACTTGGCAGCTCTGCTCCCATGCTTCACTAGGCACTGCCTTAGTAGTGGCTCCTTCCCACGGCTCCACCCTGTAGCAGGCTTCTCCCTGGGCACCCAGGCTTTCTAAAACACCCTCTGAAAACCAGCTGAAAGCCACCAAACCTCTGTGACTCTTGCATTCTAGGTGCCTGCAGACTTAACACCACATGGAAGCCTCCAAGGCTTACTGCCTGCACCCTCCACAGCAGCGGCCTGAGCTTTACGTGGGAACATTTGAGCCATGACTTGTCTGGTCCAAAGGGCTGGGATGTGGCTATCAGTGTACCCCAGTGGAGCAAGGCAATGGCATCTGAGACTGTCTCTGTCCTGGGCCTCCAGGCCTGTGACAGAGGGGTGCCACGCACATTTCTGGAATGTCCTCAGGGCCTTTTCCCCATTGTCTTTACCATTAGCAGCTGGAGCCCTTCAGTCGGACCAGTCTTCTTAGCAAGGGCTCTTCTGCAGCAGCCTTGAATTTCCTCTCCTGAAAACATTCTTTGCTCCTCTACCACATGGCCAGACTACAAATTTTCCAACTATTTACGCTCTGCTTTCCCCCTCTTTTTTTTTTATACATTTAGGGGGTGCAAGCGCAGTTTTGTTCCATGGATATATTGCAGAGTGGTGAAGTCTGGGCTTCACTTGAAGTTGTTACATCTTGTTGAATTGATCCCATTATCATTATGTAATGATCTTCTTTACCTTTTTTTTATAGTTGTGGATTTAAATCCTGTTTTATCTGATATAATTATAGCTACTCCTGCTTGCTTTTGGTTTCATTTTGTGAGAAATATCTTTTCCTACTCTTTTACTTTGTAAATGTTTTTACTTCTTAGGTGGTTTCTTATAGGCAGCACATGATTGGAATTTGTTTTTTATCCATTCTGCCAGTCTATACCTTTCAAACGGAGCATTTATTCCACTTACATTCAAGGTTAGTATTGATATGTGAGGGGTTTTCCTATTATGTTGATTGTTACCTAGTTACTTTGTACACTCAACTGTGAAATTGCTTTATAGGATCTATGAGTTTTATATTTTCCTATGCTTTTATGATGGCAGGTATTGTCCTTTTGTTTCCATGTTTAGAATTCCCTTTAATTTTCATTCCTGAACTCCCTTCAGCATTTTTTATAGAGGTGGCCTAGTGGTGATGAATTCCCTTAGCATTTGTTTGTCTGGAAGAGACTTTATTTCTCCTTCACTTATGAAGAAGTGGCTGAAAAATTCATGGATGAATTCAAAATTCCTTTAAGAATATTGACAATACGACCATTCACATGGGCAAGGATCTCCATGAATGCTGGTGTGCACTAGAGCATACAATAAAGTTTTATAAAAAGCATCGAAGGGGAGAAGTTGCCTTTTAACAAATTTCAATTTTATGCAATAGGAATGCACCCCTCGCCATGAAAGACGAGGAAGTTGTTGACTTTGTTATCTCGTCAGAATTCATATCTTTGCATCTTGTGCCATAATTGTTTATTCTTATATTTTATAAGCACAGTGGCTACCAGGAAACCTTTGATAATAACTTCTTTATTTCTACTCTGGGAGGCTGAGGCGGGTGGATTGCTCAAGGTCAGGAGTTCGAGACCAGCCTGAGCAAGAGCAAGACCCCGTCTCTACTAAAAATAGAAAGAAATTATTTGGACAAGTAAAAATCTATATAGAAAAAATTAGCCGGGCATGGTGGCACATGTCTGTAGTCCCAGCTACTCGGGAGGCTGAGGCAGTAGGATTGCTCGAGCCCAGGAGTTTGAGGTTGCTGTGAGCTAGGCTGACGCCATGGCACTCTAGCCCGGACAACACAGTGAGACTCTGTCTCAAAAAAAACAAAAACCTTTATTTCTAAGTTTCATTTTGATTCACTTCTTGTTATTCTTGGTGTTTCGTACCTGTTTATGATGTCAGTTACATAAAACCATATTAGTGTTATATTTCATAGACCTATACACCAAAGGAAAAGAAGTCTATTATTTTACATATGATGATTTTAGAAAATAAAATAATAAAAATAGAATAGAGACTTCTGTTTTATGATGGTAGATGAGTGTCATTTTTATACCATCTTCTTTTGAAACTAGCCAAGAACAATGGGACACAAAGAAAAGAAAATTCCAAAGTAAATACAGCAAGGCAATTTCCACAAGTGTCACCTACGACCTGAAGCATAGCTTCCAACTACTACTTTGTCTATGCCAAACACAGCGTAGGAGAATGCCCACATTCTCCAGAGGGCCCACATATGTATTCACAAGTCACAAATTTCTCCAAATTTAAGAGTCAGACACAACAGTACTTGATTAGAATAATGAGCACCCAAGACAGGGAGGTGTCTGAGAATGTACGTCAACTGTTGCCAAAAGAAACGCATGTCCTAGCGGCCCCCATTCCACAAAGGAAGAGCGATGTGGAACAGAGTCACACCAGACCTGTGGGAAGGCAGAGCCACTCCACTCACCCCACCTACAGCAAGCCACATACCAGGCCCAGCCTGATCAGGAGGGGGTTCTGGATTGTTCCTCACATAGCAGTAACTAAGATCACGTTTGTGAACTGGGGCACTCAATGTTGTAATATGTCAGTGCCCCACAAATCAGTCTATAGATTCAATGCAATTCCAGTCACAATCCCAGCATTTTGTTGTTAGAAATGCACAAGGTGATTTTAACATGTAGATACAAGTGCAAAGGGCCAAAAATAGTCCCTTGGAGAAGAAGAACAAAGTTAAAGACTTACACCATGAGATATCAAGACTCATTTTTAAACTGTACTAAATAAGATAGTGTGAAACTGGTGTAAGGAGGGACAAATAAACTGGTGGAGCCACCCAAGGCCCAGAAACAGACCTGCGCATGCACGAAAGCTTGAATTGCGACTTGTGCTTACCTTATGCTACAGCAGTTTCACTGTCGGATACGTAAACAGCAGAAACAAACAACACATGTGCATGAGAAGACAGATACTGGGATGTTTATGGTAGCATTATTGTAATAGCCAAAAAGTGGAAATAAACCAGATATCAGTTGGGGCACAATGGATGCATCACGCTGTAGATGCAAAGTGGGTTACTGCACAGCAGTGAAAAAACACCAACAGCTTTTACAAGTAACAGCTCAAGTGAATCACACAAACACGATATCAAGTAAAAGAAGCAAGACATAAGATTCAATTAATGTTACATAAAATCCAGAAGCAGGCAGAACCATTCTACAGTATTAAAAGTTGGGATAAACTCCCCTTTGACTGGGGGTACTTATAAAGAATCCATATGCTGAAAACTACAAAACACTGATCACAAATAATGTAAACAAGCAGAAATATATGCCATGTTCATGCATTCGAAAGCACATTCTTGTAAATGCATTAATTGTACTCAGTTTGGTCTATAAATTCACTGCTATCCCAATCAATATCCCAGCAATCAGATATTGATCAAGTAATTCTAAAATTTATATGGAAAGGCATAGAGCCTGGAATCATGCCCAAAGAAACAAAAGACGGTCTATGAAAAAGACATCTGCACTAGAATGTTTATAGCAGCACAGTTCACAATTGTGAAAACAACCCAAAGGCCCATCAATACATGAGTGGATTAATAAAATGTGGTATACATATACCATGGAGTTCTACTCAGCCACAAAAAACAGTGGTGATCTGGCACCTCTTGTATTATCCTGGATGGAGCTGGAGCCCATTCTAAGTGAAGTATCATAAGAATGGAAAAACAAGCACCACATGTACTCACCATCAAATTGATGATCTAATTGATCAACACTTATGTGCACATATAGTAGTAACATTCATCAGGTGTCGGGCAGGTGGGAGGAGGGAGGAGGGGACTGGTATATTCACATCTAATGGGTGCAATATGTACTGTCTGGGTGATAGACATGCTTGTAGCTCTGACTTGGGCAGAGCAAAAGCAATATATGTAACCTAAACATTTGTACCCCTGTTATATTCTGAAACAAACAAAAATATATATATGTATTTATAAAAAACAATTCTGAAAAAGAACTACCTAATCGAAGCATATACTTAAAAGTACAGGAAAAAAGACAGTGTGGTTTTGGTGAAAGGATAGACATACAGATTAATAAATCAGGAGAGAAAAATTCACCAACATGAATATACTTGACTGATTTTTTACATAGGTACAATAACAATTCGGTGGAAAAAGAGTAGTCTTTTCAACAGATAGTGCTGGAGTTCTCACTCACGTGGGAGCTAAATATCAAAGACAAGTGATGTCATGGACACAGAGAGTAGAATGATGGTTACCGGAGGCTGGGAAGGATAGCAGGGAGCGGGGAAGGAGTGGGGATGGTTAATGGGTGTAAAAATATACTTAGATAGTTAGATAGAATGAATAACCTTCGATAGCATAACAAAGTGACTATAATCAACAATAAGTTAGAGTATAGTTTAAAATAACTAAAAAGGGGGAATTGGAATGTTCCTAATACAAAGAAATGTTAAATACCTGAGGTGATGGATAACCCAATTATATGGATTTGATTAACTTACATTGTATGTATCAAAATATCACATGTACCCTATAAAGATATACAATGATTACATACCCATAATAATTAAAAATAGAAAATTTTAAAAATACAAATAGTGCTGGAACAATTGAATGTCCATATGCAAAACAAACGAATCTTCATTAAAATATCTTCATTAAAAAATTAAACTCAAAATAGATCATAAACCTAAATGTAAACATAAAACTATAAACCTTGGAAGAAAATATAGAATAAAAATATGTGACCTTTGGGTTTGGCAATGTGTTTTCAGATATGACCAAAATCTCAATCCTTAAGAGAATAAAGTGATAAATTAGATTTTATCAAAATTAAAAATATTTACTCTACAAAAGGCACTGTTAAGAGAATAAAAAGACAAGCCAAGGACTAGGAGAATATATTTGAAAATAACATATCTGATAAAGGACTTGTCTTCAAAATAAAGAAAGAACTCTTAAAACTCAACAAGAAGAAAACAAACAACCCAATTTAAAAATGAGTAAAGATCTGAACAGACATTTAACCAAAGATGATACATGGACGCAATAGGATATGAAAAGAATCATTTGCCATTAGGGAAATGCACATCTACATAACAATGAGATACTGCTGCACACCTATTAAAATGGCTAAAACCCAAAGGCCGATAACATCAAATTCTGACAAGGATGTGAATGAAGCAAGGGGAACTCTCATTATTGCTGGCTGAAATGTAAAATGGTACAAACACTTTGAAAGACACTCTGCAGTTTTGTATAAAGTTAACACATGTACCACAGAACTCAGCAGTCCGACTCCTAGGTATTTACTTAAGTGAACCTAAAACTTGTGTTCACACAGAAATCTTTACACTAATGTTTAAAGCATCTTTGTTTATAATGCCAAAAGCTGGAAATAACCAGGCTGCCCTTCAACAGGTAAATGGAATAAACAAACTGTAGCAAATTCATACGATGGAATACTACTCAGCAATAAAAAGGAATGATGTACCTATTCACACACCAGGAGGGATGAATCTTAAATGTATTTTTCTAAGTGAAAGAAGCCAGACCCAGAAGATTACAAACCATGTGACTGTCTTTGTATCACAGTGTGGAAAAGATGAAACCATAGGAACGGAAAGCAGACCCGCGGTTGCCAGGCGGTGAGGGAAAGAGAGGGATTGGATACACAGTGGCCACAGGAAGGAATTTTTAGCTTGTTATGACTGCTCTGCGTGGTGCTGGGTGGTGGATTCATGAGGCTATGCATTTTTCAAAACCCACTGAACTGTAGAGCACGAACAGTGAACTTTACACTACAGAAGTCTTGAAAAATCAATCAGAATATTGGGGTTTTCAAGATGGAATGTAGATTGTGACAAATGAACCCAACCCTAATACAAATGTGTGACATGGTCTTGCTAATGGAGTTGGGGAAAAGGGAGCTGACCTAAGTAACTGTGGAAAATGATGTTTTGATGAGATTCTATACGGCTAAAGACAAAAAAATGTGCACAAAGACTATACAGTAGTTGGTAAATTAGCTTTTCATAGGAGTATAGGGTAGAAATTTTGAAACTACTTTACGTATGTACTAGGGTTGGACAAATAAGTAAATATATGGGAGATAAAGGAGCCCGGTTTCTCACTGTTTGAGAAAGAAGCTACAAATAAACAAGACTGAAAGGCTGGAATGAACCTGTGTTACTGGACTGTAGTAGAAGACATCAGTATGCACTTATGTTTGTGTTAATATATGTAGAGTGATATATGCAGAGATAAATTGATATTATTTACGTGCATCAACATACGTGTATATATTTCCTAGCTCTGGTTGCTGAGAGGGTCAAAAAGCAGTGATATCCCAGCAGCAGGGAACACACTCGGTGCTCAGATCTTGGCTTCTAAATACTGTTAACACTTCAATGAAAATCACCAGACCCTTGGGATAAAGGACTGTTTCTAGGCTGGGGCAGGGCAAACATAAGATGCGCCCAAAGCATCAAAGCACCAAAAAGAAAGGAAGTGCTCAAAGGAAATCAAGGAATAAGGGCTTGTCAAAAGGACACAGGACGCAACCTGAAGGAGCTTCCAAAGGCAAAGCTGAAATCGTTTGGGCAGCAGAATAAATTATAATCAGATTGGGTTATAACCCAGAGACTAAAATAAACCCATGAATCTATACTGATATATGTAAATGAGTGAATAAGTAAATAAATGGAAGAAAAGGGGAAAAACTTCCTGACAAAAGAGATCCGAATAATAGATGTTGATACTACCACCCTCCAGGAGGCAGAGCCTAATTTCGTTCCCCACTGTTGCTCACTTCCAAAGGGTAGAGGTGATTTTTCAGTGGAGAAACCTGGTAGACAGCAGCTTAACCGAATGACAGAAGTGACCTTCACCAGTGGTAACGTAAGTTGATGCCATGTACTCTCAGTCTAATCATGAGAAAATATCAGGGAAATTCTGCAAAACGAGTGGCCACTACTCCTCAAAAGTGTCAAGGTCGTGAAAAACAGACAGACTGAGAAATTGTCACAAATCAGAGGAGAGCAAAGACCCTAAAGACTAAATGCAGTGCAATACCTGCAGCAGAAAAAAGGTGTTAGCAAAACAACTGGTGAGATCTGAATAGAGTGTGTGGTTTAGTCGATTGTGTTGCACTTGTGTTCAGGTCTTAGTGTTGGCAACATGCCACGATGCTGTGGCGTGTGAACCCCAGGGAGCTGGGGGAAGGGTGTGCAGAGGCTCTCTACTCTATCTCTGCAACTGTTCTGTAAATATAAAATTATCCTAAAATGACATTATTTAAAAGTCATTGGGTTGGAACTACATTTGCAATATGTTGGTAAACAAAAGTCAAGTTTAAAAAAGAACATGCAGTTCTTGTCAAAAGTAGACAAAGTCCATTTTAAAAAGATTTTAAGGGAAATGTGCTAAAATGTTAACATTGATTATCTTTTGATGGGGTAATTTCAGTGACCTTGCTACTCTTCTCTGCAACGTGGCTCCACCGTTCCCTTCCTGTCATTGTGCCCCCCCACACCTTCCCCTCCCGGAACCTGGGTGTCGTCCTTGCATGGTACCGCCAGCCTGGCTGCATGTGGCTGCCCAACACTCACATCCAGAGATCTACGGTAACTGTGTTTGTTAGGGGGTGACTGGATGTTGGCATTTTTAAAAGGCTCTGTGGTGATTCCAACTTGCAGCCAGGATTGAAAGCTCCGTATCGAGATGAGTGTAGCTGCGACATGTGTGGCTAAGTGCCAGACAGCTCTGTTTGCTAAATTAGAAGATGTGAGCTGCAGAGTTGAAGTATGGCATGACCATGGAGGGTCACCAGTTTCCTGCTCCCAGCAGGGAGCCTGTTGCCACCGAAGTTGTCCTTTCAGAAAACATTTGACAGTGCGGTGATGGTTACAGAAACTCCAACTATAGTAAAATCAGAACAAAACAAAACACAATGGCTTGTGTGCTTCATATAGTGAATTGTGTGAACTGAAATAAATCTTAAGCCCTCCAGCTGACTGAATGGACCCCCTCTTGTCCAAGGAGACCCCAGAAACACCCTAAAGCTGAGTTGCTGGTCATGAGAGAGGTCAGACAGGCCTCTTCATGGCCCCTCCCTTTTTGGAGAAGTCCTTTGTGACTCATGACAGGCTAAGGCCGAGCAAGACAAAGCTTAACCCACAGCTGCGGTCCTCAGTTTACTTAGCAGATCACGTGAGTCTGGGTGTATGTCCAATATTTGTCCAGTGGCTTGTCTCTGATTAACAGACTTGCTTATCCTAACTTAAAACATTCCAAGCCTTTACACAAAGCTTCGTTTCTTTAACCAATCAGAAATTAAAGAATCTTTAACCCCACCTATAACCTGTAATACCTGCTGTGAGATGTCCTGCCTTTTCAGACCAAACCAATGTACGCCTTCTGTGTATTGAATATATCACTTTATTTAACCACTACAATAAAAATATGCCTTCTTTATAATTAGAGATAACTTTCTCAAAATTGTTCAACTCTTTCTTTCCTTTTGTTTTCTTCCATTGAATTTGCCAGTTAACTTGCCAAAGTGGAACAGGATTCAGATGTTGAATTTTCCTTCTGGCCCCGTTAATTTGGCAGGTGGTGATTCAGGTACTATTGGGGCTGCCCAGACAAACCTCCTCATCAGATGTTAAGAGCTTTTGCATCTCACTTTCTGACCTTTGGGTTGGTGACATGTTCCTGGACATGTTTGTTCACAAGGTGACTGGTGTCAGCAACCAGTGTTGGCAGAGTCCCGCTCCATCCTCACCAAGGTCACTGGATGTGACTTCCGGGAGGCAACGGCTACAGTACCAGACTTTGAAGAGATGGCCAACAGCAGGTAATAATAAACTAAAAATTTGGGCCAGAGGAGAAGGAAGGTGGCATTGGTTGTTGGGTCACCCTCCTTCTCAAGGGTGCATAATAAAAGTTCTGCCTTTCCGCAGGATTGTACTCTCAAGTCGGCAGTGGGACGCCAGAGGCACCATGGCTGTCCTGGGCATCACGGTGGCCCTGCTGTGCTGGGTGGCTGTCTTCCTGCTGGTGTCCATCTGGAAGCAGGTCCACAGCAGCTGGAACCTGCCCCCAGGACCTTTCCCACTTCCTATCGTTGGAAATCTTCTCCAGTTGGAATTGAAGAATATTCCCAAGTCCTTGAACAAGGCAAGAAAAATATTGTTGATTTTGGGGAGAATAATTCAGGAATTGGATCTAATATGTGTGTATTCAACGCACTACAGACAAATTGTTAATACTAGCTTAATATGAATTCACAGTAGGATGCAGGAGTGATATTCAAAGTGCGCAGCGAGGGGTACAATGTGTGCTTGGGGCCATCGGAGGGGGCACTGGCCATGGCGGGCTCTGGAGGCCCCTGCCTGAGCCGTGTAGCCGCCCCGGTTAAGGGGAGGCGGGCGTGGCCCGCAGTGGAGATGCGCCGGCCGCAACGCCAGGGTGGCCATGCACTCGCGTCCGGACGCACACCGGCCAAGGGCCAACCTGTGAGTGCCAAAGCGCAGGCTGGAAAGTGAAGCTCCGGACCAGCCTGCGCGGTGACCATACCTGCCTCCAGGGATAACAGATCTAAAGATTAAGTGAGTTGATAAAGAATGCCGCCGACAGAGAACCGGAGCTTGGCGTTTGCACTGGGGTGTGTGGACACAGTGCACAGCGCAGGGTGGGCTAGCGGCGGGCAGAATGAGGGCTCCGGGTCAGCCTGCAGCCCCTGGGACCAGGACCTTGGCTGGAAAGCAGGAAAAGGGGTGATGGGCGCGGGCGCTGGCAAAGAGGCGTCAGAGAAGGGGCGGAGAAGCCGGCGTCCGCGGAGCTGACGGTGTCCGGGCCAGCGCGTCCACCTGCGCTTCCTGCGGACGCAGCGGCCTTCCGCGGGAGGGCCTTCCCACGCTGGCTGGACTCAGACGGCCCTTCCCCAAACCCTCTGGGCTCTCGTGATCAACAGCAACAACAAGTGGCGGAGGCGCAGGCTAAAGCAGGGTGCTCCTTGGTCCCCGCAGATGGCGGAGCGCTTCGGCCCGGTGTTCACGCTGTACCTGGGCCCGCGGCGCGTCGTGGTGCTGCACGGCTACAAGGCGGTGCGGGAGGCGCTGCTGGACCACAAGAGCGAGCTCTCGGGCAGAGGCTACATTCCCGCGTTCCGGGAGCACCGCGACAAGGGTGAGTCCGCTTCCCAGGCACGGGGCGCAAAACCGTAGGCAGTGGTGGGTGCGAGCTGCGCCAGCCCTGGCCAGTAGCCGTACTGAACTAACAGTGATGGTAACTGCAGCCGTAGGAAGAAGGCCGGGTGCACAGGTCCGCAGACGGTGCGGGTGGTGGCACGCGCACGCGTGGTCTCTCTCGGTGTTCTCGCCTGCTTTTCCAGTGTGCGTTTCTGAGGTTATGTTGTGTCACAATCAATCAGTGGTGTTTGCTTTTCCCTCTTCTGCAGCGTGGGATTGTTTTACTTCTTTGGAGTTGCCAGAAGCAAAATCAACCCTCTCCGTCCTTGTCATCAACACAAGAGCTTTGGGGAGGACCCCACGAGACCAGGATGCTGTGGTCAAGGAGCTCAGTTCTGGTTCAGGGGACCCCTCATCTGCCACTCCTGGGCCCAAGGACTCGTCCTGAAGGCAGCAGATTGGGCTTTGCCGCCTCTGCCTGGGCTCCAAGTCTTATATGACCCACATGGCCCAGACTGACTCTGAAAATCAGTCGGGCCCTGGACACAGGATGCCTCTGATCCCCCAGGGTTGATGACATAAATGTCCATTATTAGTATAATAGTAAGCATAGGCTGTGTGATGTGCTAAGGGAACTGCAGACATCATTTCAGAAAATCTTTATAAAACTGAGAAAACTCAGTCCCTCCACCTGTATTTTTAAGCCCTCTAAAGGAATCATCTTGGGGCCACCCTCCGCTCAACTCCACAGGTGGCCACACTGTCACTTCTGCCCCTCTACCCCACCAGCCTCCTTGGGCACCAGTGCTTTTCCCAACCTTTCAGGATGAGATTCAAACCCTAGTCCATCCTGGACCCTCACCCCTCCCACCCCACCTCATCTGTCCCAACTCTCTCCCTGGCCAGGCTTCTTTGTCCCCTGGGCGGTTTCTGTTTCTTGGCATCCTGCAGATGCTTCCCACCAGTGGTTAAACGGTTAATGTGGGAGGGGCTGAGAAGCTCCACAGGACATGACTGTTTTCCCTTGTTTATCACAGAGTGCCTGAAGCCAGTAGAATGTCTTCCACGCAGGAGATACTTGACAAAATGATGACGGATAAGAGGAAGAGAGGGGGGGACACGGAGGAGGAGACCCTAAGGTGTAAAGGGGCTTGTAGCTGAGAAAGGGGCAGGGCCAGGAGGGACGGAGAGGGACAACGGAGCCACAGTCAGGGGTGACTCAGATGTTCCTATCTGGGGGAAGGTGAGACAGGTTTGTAGTTAACTGAGACCGGGATGGAAATATGTGAACATTTTTAAAGAAAGGAAAGTTTAGTTTTAGATTTGTTGATTTCAAATGTCTCCATGCTCCCAGGAGGACCCAGCAGGTGACTCCTGAGGGGAGAGACGAGGCAGAGTGAGGCTTTGACAATCGCGTAGGAGGGAGAGGGCTCAGTTTTCCCAACTCCGATGGTCCGAGCAGTCAGGGAGTCATGTGACCTCTCAGATTTTAGTAAAGAAACTGGCTGTGAAGGCAAAAAGCCATAAATTGAAGTGGTTTTAGTATGAGGTTAAAAATTGATGAACACAGAATGGTTTTTTAAGAATTTTGTCAATAGACAAGAAAGAGGTGGGAGGTTTTTCTTGGGGTGGCCACATGTGGTTTCATTTAGCATGGGAAAGACTCAGTGGAAAGTGAAAAAGAAAGAAAATAAGTGATGGTATGAAGAAGAAAGCACCCAGGAAGGTTCAGTGCAATGGAAAAATCACAGTGCAGACCTTGAGGACCCCAGAAGGGATTCTCCCCCAAACCCAGCCCATGGCCAGTGCTGGCAGCTGCCTGCCTCCTCTGCTGCCCACCTCTCTGCACACCTGTACCCAGGGCCCTGACAGAGCCACCTGCCACTCCAGTCCCATTTCTCCAAGAACTGGGAGTTTGGAGTAACTCTCTGGTCGTCCTTCTTCCTTAGGTGTCATCTTCAATAATGGGCTCACCTGGAAGGATACCCGGCGGTTCTCCCTGACCGTCCTCCGGGACTATGGGATGGGGAAACAGGCCAACGAGGAGCGGATCCAGAGGGAGATCCACTTCCTGCTGGAGGAGCTCAGGAAGACCCAGGGTGCGTACCCGCCACCCGTGCAGGACCCAGTCCTCACACAGGTGGGAGGGGTTGTGGGGGCTGGGATCCCTAGAGGGCATCTGATCAACCTGGAAGAATTGGCAGCTCCTCCCTGGACAAGGAGAGGATTGTGCTAGTCACAGACACTATGTCTTACAGCTCAAGTTTCCAGCTCTGCATTTCAGGGGGAGCAGGAGTGGCCATCGAGTGTGTGCCTGTTGTATCATCAATAATGTTGAAAGTAAAGAAAACTCAAATAGGTTCAAACATTCACTATTTTTTGTGAATTACCACAGATTTTAAGGTGTCTTCTAACAGGCGTTGGTCAATCTGAGCAGCAGCTCACCTGCGCTGACGCTCACCTGTTTTCCAGGCCAGCCTTTTGACCCCACTTTTCTCATCGGCTGTGCACCCTTCAACGTCATAGCAGACATTCTCTTCCACAAGCGCTTTGACTACAATGACAAGAAGTGTCTGAGGCTGATGAGTTTGTTTAATGAGAACTTCTACCTGCTAAGTACTACGTGGCTCGAGGTGAAGCCATTTCCTTTCCATTAATCTTCAATTGTTTAGTTTATATCAGAAAAAGGATAAGAAGGAAAATTCAGGTCATACGGGACAGGGCTCAAAAGCCAGAGAACAGGAGCGTTTCAGCGTGTTCGATTAGGTGGCCTAACCGTCCTCCTAGAGACGTCACAGGGGCCCTGCACATCTGGTCTCCCAATGTCAAGATACATATTGACTTATGTGCATGTGCAATGCCTAGGAGAATGATGCCCAAAGAAGACACCAGTGACCCCAAATGTTTCAAATAGCCTGATTATGATAGTCGCAAATTCAAGTTTGAAGAAAGTTAGCCCGGGACACACAATTATGTTGCATCTAGAAAAAAAAATAGTGAAATTTCTCTTTCTCTCTCTCTCTCTCTCTCTCTCTCTCTCTAGTTTTACAACAATTTTTCGAGCTATCTACACTACCTGCCTGGAAGCCATAGAAAAGTGATAAAAAACGTGTCTGAAATAAAAGAGTACGTGTTTGCAAGAGTGAAGGAGCACCACCAGTCTCTGGACCCCACCTGCCCCCGGGACTTCACCGACTGCCTGCTCGTGGAAATGGAGAAGGTACCAAGGGCCTCGGGCGGGCTGGGCTCGCTAGAGGTGAGCGTGCGCTTTTCAGGCTCATGCTGTTAATGTGACCTGCACTTGCTGAAGTCCAGACACCCACAGTGGCTACCTGATGCTCTTAACTCCACACAGACACTCTTGGCCTCTCAGGACCTGTGTGCTGCTGCCAGAGAGGAGGCCCAGATGTCCCACCTGTCCACCAAGTGGGCCTGGGGCTGGGGGTCCTCAGCTCCCTTCAGACTCTGTTGCTTAACTTTCCGGTTCATTGACTGAGAATCACACCTTGCTTGAGGAGAAGCCCTCAGCGTTCCCTGTGGGAGTGCATCCCCAACTGTACACGGCTTCGAGGGGTCCCAGCCTCCCCAGCTCCATTCACCTGCTGCCCCTCAGAAACTCCAGCCCTCAGCCCAAATTGGTGAAGCTTCCTATGTCCTTGTCTTTTCCTTTCCTGTGGCTTGTGGCTCAAGAGCAGTGTGGGAATTCCACACTGATTTCCCCTGGACAACAAGCTGAGAATCTCTGCCATCGGTTTGGCCCCTCACTGCCCACTCCCTGCCCTGCAGACACCAGCCCTGCAGCGGGAGGGTCATTGGCAGAGGTTGCCCAGCTCTGACCTGAGCTGTGACCCAGCTCGAGGCATCTCTGGGCCCTCATGCTATTGAGGGAGACAGAGCCCCAAGGCCTGGGTGCTGAGCCCTGTCCTTCCCTCAGCAGGTTTCCTGAGAGCCTCAGTTTCCCTGGTGTGAGGTGGAGATGACATGTCTCTCACAGCTCCCAGTCCCAGTCCCACTGGGAGAGCCTCCTGGGCACTGTCTCTTGTGTCCCTGTAGAGCTGGGAGGTGGCCAGGTTCTCTTTTTGCTGAAGGGAGATGAGCCGCCTTCTCACCCACTGAGATCTCCCCTTGTTGAGTCCCTGTCTGTCTCTCGTGTTGCAGAGGAAGCACAGTGTAGAGCCTTTGTTCACGCTGGACAATATCTCCGTGACCGTGGCCGACATGTTCTTTGCAGGGACAGAGACCACCAGCACCACTCTGAGATACGGGCTCCTGATTCTCATGAAGTACCCTGAGATTGAAGGTACGCAGGTGACAAGCCGGACACCGAGCCATGTGGCTGCGTCTCCCTGAGCAGTCAGCACATGGCACGTTTTAGGGGTCAGCTTTTCCCTTTAGGTGTTAGCCACTTGCTGACCCTCACAGGTGACATGGCAAGATAACTGGATGAATTGCTTTGGGGGAAGATGTCACTGTATGTGCCAGCACCAGATAACCTTGCTGCCGATAGCACTTTGCTGCTGCTATCTTCCAGGCCCTCAATACACTGTATTCTTAAAGCTTGTCAAGGCTTGAGAGTAGATTTTGTAGAGTTTGAAGTCATTTCCCCCAAGAATGTGGATTAATGACTGGTCTAGGGTCTGGCCCTGGTCTCTGGTCTTTCTGAGGCAAAATGCTGTTTTGATCACACAGAAGCGTGAAGGGTGAAGGGCGGAGAGCTTAGGGAGGGAAGTGTTTCAGGGGTCTGCAGCAGTTATTGGAGAACTTTTGACTACTCTGCACTAGGGGAACTACAGACTCAGAAAATGTTTTAAATTATTATCTGTGAGGAATTTTCAATATAGACAAAAAGAAAAGATAAATATTGACATCCACAGATCCATTGCCAAATTTAGCATGTATCAACATTTTGCAATATTTGCTTCAGAGCTCTTAAAAAGCAAATGAGTTACAGAGCCAGTCAAAGCCCCAGTGCCTCACATTTCCCTGCTTCCCTCCCCAGAGGTGGTTTCAAGGTTGTAGCATCCCCATGCATGACTTTGTACATCTAACATTTACTAAGTATCAGCATACAAGTCATATTATTGCTGTAGGTATGTGAATATTTTTCCTAGGTACCATGCTGTACATAATTTTCTGCAATTTGTTTTTTTTCATTCAACATATGATGAAGTCCTGTAGGAAATCTCAAATGCAGAGAGGTTAGGCAACTCACAAGAGTTATCTCTGTTTTGCAAAGCTGGTCCCTCTGTCAGAAAGAGAGAGACTTTGAGACTTCAAGAAGCAGACCACGCACATCTGATTCCAGTCCGTCATTCTCCTTCACACTGCTTAGGAGCATGCAATAAACCAGCCTACGAGAACAACCAGAGCATTTCCCTCCTAGAAGACACTTTCAAGACCCTTTTGTTATTCTTTGCTCCTTATGTGAAGAAAAAACCACCAGATAAGCCGCTGTCAGCTAACAGATGCCAAAACAGTCTGTGGACTGTGAATGACCTCATAGAGCTAACCCCCTACTAACATTTGTGGAGAATTTTCCAGTAATTCACTTGCTTAGGATGCTCCATAAACATCTTCTGGGTGGCTAATGGGTGGATGTCCAACCAGCTTGGAGTTAGTCCTTTAAATTTTTCTCATTCATTTTTTGGCAGAGAAACTTCATGAAGAAATTGACAGAGTGATTGGGCCAAGCCGAATGCCCGCCACCAAGGACAGGCTGCAGATGCCCTACACGGATGCTGTGGTTCATGAGATTCAGCGGTTCATCAGCCTCGTGCCCTCCAACCTGCCCCACGAAGCAACCCAAGACACCATGTTCCAAGGATATGTCATCCCCAAGGTCAGAGCCTGAAGCTCACAGCATGGGCACCCTGTCAGCTCACCTCCTGGGGACCCAGATGGGGCCCAAAACGCCTCCCTTTGGCAGGCAGGGCTGAGTGGTGCTCTGGGCCGGCACCTCCACAGCACACTGCGTCCCCATGGGTGCTCACGCAGACCTGGAGACCAGAGAAGTGGAGGAGATCTGGAAAAGTGCCTTCTCAGGCAGAACCCGGGACTGGCAGTGATTCTAATGTCAGGAACAAATGACCGTGAGAGCCAGCCCTGGAGTTAGTCCTGTGACAAGATTAGGGCTCCTGCCTTCATTCAGAGCTGGCCCTGACTGCTTTCCATCCCATCCTCACCTAAACAGCTTCCGCAGCTGGAACCTACTGTCCTGTGTAAGGTGAAATCCTGTGTGACTAAAGACAACCTTCGCTGGGGATTCTGGCAAAAGCCGCGCTTTGTTGACGTTACTGACTGGGACAGTCTTTGTTTCTTCCAGGGCACAGTTGTAATCCCTACTCTGAGCTCCGTTTTGTACGACAGCCAAGAATTCCCTGATCCAGAGAAGTTTAAACCAGAGCACTTTCTGGATGAACACGGGAAGTTCAAGTACAGTGACTATTTCAAGCCGTTTTCTGCAGGTAAGAGGGCTCAGAGGTGGCACCTTCCCTGGAGGACTGACCCTGCCTCCCTCAGCTCTACTCAGTGCGTCCCAGACTTGCATGACACTCGAGCCGTTATGCCCCTGGTTCCTATTTATGACATGACCCGAATGTACTCTTTGCTGTTCAGAGAGGCTAGATGACATCTTTTCACCGGGAACGCTGGAATGAGGTGTTGTGGATGGATTGTTTTTTCCATAGTGTGGGCATTTTACCTCTTCCATTGACAAACTCTGTTTCTACTTTAACAAGACTTAATGAAAATTGCTCAAAACTATGTCACCCAATTGTCCATAATTTTAAACAAGGGCTACTAAATGAAATCCAACCTTTGGTTACCTGGACACATTATAGGGAGCATTGAGGCCCTCCCTGGTGTGTGACTCAACGACTCTTCCTAAGGCTGCGTCCCCTCCCAGGGCCTCCCCTGGTGTTGCTATGAGGGAGGATCCAACAGCCAGCTCCCATCTCTGGGGCGGTGGCTTCTCCTATCTCTGGGGCGGTGGCTTCTCACTGGCCCCGTTCCCTCCTGCAGGGCATCGTGCATAAGGCTGGGTGGTGCTTTCTTGACTGGGCAGAGACCAGTTCCCACCCTAACACGGGGTTTTGCAGTTGAGTTCTGGACGATCGAGGTCGTGTGAACGCTGGTCCTTGAATAAGTCGCTGTCACCGACGTTCTTACTCTGAGTACATTTTATGCTTCTCTCAGTGGCAGAGAGGGTGGATGCTGCCTCGCTGCGGCAGTTTGCCCAGAGCCTGTCCACTCTGCCGTCTCCCTGTTCTTAGTGTCTCACCGATGCACTGTTGCTTCTAGGAAAGCGGGTGTGTGTCGGAGAAGGCCTGGCTCGCATGGAGTTGTTTCTGCTCTTGACGGCCATTTTGCAGAATTTTAATCTGAAGTCTCTTGTGGACCCAAAGGATATCGACCTGAGTCCTGTTACAATTGGGTTTGGCAGCATCCCACGACGCTACAAACTCTGTGTCATTCCCCGCTCATGAGTGTGAGGGGGACACACCCCAGCCTCACCTGTCTTCCCAGTGCACCTGCAAGGCCCCCCAGGAGACCCCCGCCCCACCCAGGGAGCCACAGGGGTAGTCTGGCCACAGCGATACTTTCCAGGGTCCCAGTCTTCAGACAGAATTTGAAAACAAAGTCCAAAAGATATTCTGTTTAACTTAATTAAACTATGAATTTGTTTGAGGCTATGTCAAAGTTCCTAGAAGCATGATTTTAATAATTAGGGATCTCTCACTGTAAGTCAAACTGACCTCTTCTGGACAAGTGGAGCTATCCAGGCACCAGCACAGAATCTGTTATAAAGTATTGACAAAAAGGAATAGGGACACGATTTTGAAGACTGGAATAGGGAGAAATAATACAGTTTTGTCAGGATTTATTAGCCCTGTCAAAAATATATTCCCTCTCACTTTGCCTTGGGGTGTAGTTGTTCCTGAGCCTCCCTGAGACCACCATTCTGTGCTATCTTTTAAGGGTAAAATGTGTCTGAAAAGTCAACATAGTCATCTGTTATTATCTCTCATTATTACAATCGGACTTTGTATCTGGAAGGAGAAATACTAGGCTCAGGGAGACCCTCACGTGGGATGAAACACGAATGTAGCTAAAAGTCTTCGCAGGGAACTAACCTGACATGCAAAACAGAGAGGAGTTTGGAGCAAGAGCCCATCCCCTGCTGGCTGGCCCTCTGGATGCACGGTCGCTGTGCCCCGGCCACCCCTCGGTGACACAGAGATGGCGACTAGCGGGCAGAGTTGACAGGCCAGGCCTCAGAGCAACTCTCGGCACACTGTGTGCACTCTGTCAATGTCCCTTAATAAAACGAGTGACATCTCACCGCCGGCACCGCAGCGTCTTCCGACCTCTCCGACTCTGACTCTCCTGTTCCTTCTTGTGGAGATTTCACTGGGCCCCATCTCCAGACCCGGACTTTGTCTACACACTGAGAGTCCCTTTCCTCTCGTGAGGAGACACGTCCCCAGGTTCCTGGGATCAGGGTGTGCTGTCCTGGAGGCATCGCTGTGCTGCCCACACCTGCCGGCCCCTCCCCAGGGGGGCCCACCAAGACCGGTGTCCACAGGCACAGATCAGTGGGCTGGGGCTCCAGCCGCCCACGCAGGCCTGTGTTTCTCACCGTCACACCTGCACAGCGGGAGATGCTTCCCCCAGAAAAATATATTAAAACATCTTTTTATTTGCTTTGGGATAGAGAGGTTTCAATTTGAGAGAATACCCTAGGAAAATTCTAAAGTACCCAACGGTGATGGGAAAATGCTGAGGGGGCATGAAGGCCCTTCGAGGGTTACTGTTTAAGTCATCGGGCACCATTCAGCTCCAAAGTGTCCAGGTTGGCATCATGGTCAGCAGGGTCCAAAACTGTACCCACGGGGGGTTTCCCAAGCCTCAGCCATTTCAGGTCCTATCGCCCCTCGAGAGTGAGCCTGACTGAGAGGTGACATCACTGTAAGAATTCCTCTACGGATCTAAACCACATTTTGCAAAATCGGAAGGAGTCAGTGGGGGTGGGGAGGATGGAGGAAGGAGAGAGAATCCTCTGGTCACTACTTGAGACATGGTCGGACAAGTGGGACAGGACGTTCAGCCCAACTCCTGGCGGATTCTACTCTAACCCGGCCTTCGGCCCAGACCCTTCCTCAGCTCCAGGGGGCAGGTGGCCATGTCCACCCGTATCAGCTGCCAGGGAGGGAGACGCGCCCCTTTCAGCATTTTGCTGGTGCTAATATTCCCCCACTTATTCAGAAAGATCCACAGGGTGGTCTTGACCATTCTCTCTTCTCACTGCACATGGCTGGTGCTGTCGAAACCCCTCAGTTACCCGGCGCACCTCGTCCTCACCGGTCACGGGCCCTGGGTGCTCCTGGGCGGTTCACGCCGTGCTTCATGAGGGGCGTCTTGTAGCAAAGAGGTGTGTGGTGGAAAGATCCGGTGTCAGGACCAGTCAGTGAGGACCTGCGCTTCCACCCTTTAGAAGAGGAGCTCGACCCCGAGCTCAGGGGGCTGCGACCGGGCAGGAGCATGGGATGCGTGTGCTGCAGGAGGCAGCCTCTGCCCATGGAGGATGCTGATAGCAGCTAGCTCCGTCATAAAATTCACTTCCCTGAAGAATAATTCAAGTCGTCATTCCCCTATACAGAGCTCTTTTAAAATACCCTAGTGACTCCAAAATATTATAAAATCCAGCGCTTTGGCCAATATACAGGGACTCCTGTACTCAGCACCAGCCTATTTTCCTAAGGCATTTTTCCTTTTTTTTTTTTTTTTAGTTTTATTAAAGTGTGATTTACATACAATAAAATTCATCCATCTGAATATGTAATGATCTGTCACGTACGTACAATCATGAGGACACCACCGCAGTCAAGGCACAGAATATCTCCGTACCTGGAAATTAGCTCCTGCTCCTTTGCGGTCAGTGAGCTGCCTGTGCTCAGGCCCTGCGTGTCCGCCTCGTGTGGTCCGATGACTCTGCTGTTTCCAGAGTGTCACGTAAACCGGATCTTACACTATGTGGTCTCTGGTTTGGGAATTCTTTGGGGATTTATCCATAGGCTGTGCGAGTTAATATTGCATTTATTTTTGTTGCTAAAAAGTATTTCTGTGTATGACTATACCCTCATTAATTACTAATGACACTTGAGTTCTCCCCAGTTTTTATCCATTGTGAATAAAAATGCTACAAATATTCACATACAAGTCTTTGAATGGATGTGTTTCTTTTCTCTTGAGAAAATACATAGGAATAAAATTGTTGGGTCATGTGAAATGTGTATGCTTAATTTTCAAGAGTTTTCATTCCCCACAGAAACAGATACAAGTTTTAGTTTCTCTGCATCATGACTACACTTGTTATCGTTAGTCTTTTCAGTGTTAGCTATTCTGGCAGAAGTGTAGTAGAATCTCGTTGTGGTTTCCATTTGCATTTCGTTAATGACCAGTGAGGTTTCCGTGTGGTTATTCACTACCTCTTTGGTGAAATACCTGTCCAATTCATTTGCCCATTTTAAATCAGTTTTTCTCTCTTGATTTTCTTATGCTGGAATCAAATCTTTATTAGATATAGTTTTTCACATTTTTTTCTTCAAGTCTAACTTGTCATTTCATTTTCTTAACAGTATTTTGTGAAGAGTAAAAGATTTTAATTTTTGTGTTCAATTTATCAATATTTTCTATTTTGTGGTTCATTCTTTTCTATTTCCTGTAAGAATTTATTATATGACCCAAGTTCACAAAGAGTTTCTCCTATGTTTTATTCTAGAAATTTCATAGTTTTACCTCATATTCAAATCTATGATTCCTTTCAAGTTTTCAAGTTGTTTGAAGTAAGGCTTCCTCAAACCTCTTCCCTTTTTGTATAGGAATATTTAAATGTTCCAACACCATTTGTTGAAAAAGTTATCTTTCTCCATTTAATTACCTTGCCATTTTGTCAAATATCAATTGGCCCTAAATGTGGGCTCTTTCTGGACTCTGTTCAGTTCTGTTGGTCTGTTCTCTGTCCTAACACCGACACAGCCTCGTCTTGTGCGCTGCAGGCTAACAGTGAAACTCGAAATCAGGTAGCGTCGGTCATCCAACTTTGCTTTTCTCTTTCAGTATTATTTTGACTATTCTGGCTTCTTTACATCTCCATATAAATTTTAGAATCAACCTGTCAATTTCCAGCAAAAGAACACCTGCTGGGATTTTCATTGAATCTATACATTGAATCTATACATTGATTTGAGGAGAATTGACCTCTTAACAATACTGAGTCTTCCCATCCATGAACGTAATTCTCTCTCCATTTATTTAGGTTTTTGTTTTGTGGTTTGCAGTATACAAGCTTAGTGCATATTTTATATTAATATCTCTAAAGAATTTATTTATTGGTGATACAATAGAATGATATTTCTTTTTAAAATTTTACATTCCAACTGTTCATTGTTTTTGTATAAAAATACAATTAACGTTTGTATATTGCCCTTGCTATCCTGAGACCTTTCTAAATTCACACACTAGTTCTCATCACTTTTTTGTAGATTCCTTATTTTCTATGTAGATTATCATGTTGTCTGCAAATAGTTTTGCTTATCACACTTCGGTGTTAATTTTTGTGTGTGGTGTGAGATAGTGTGGTAGATTATGAAAATGGACATTCCCCCCTGGACACTGCTGATCCTCCCACCAAAAGGTGGAGCCTCTTTCCCAGCCCTTCAATTTGGGCTGGACATTTGACTTGTGCCCTGAGCCCTCTGCCAACTTCCTCCACAGGAGGAGTTTTGAGATGCCTTTGCCGAGGTCCTGTCTCTATCCAGGGATTCCTGTAGAAGACCCACCGCGGAGACTGGGAGCTTAGCGCACAGGGAAAGGGGTGTCTACCCTACTCAGGACCCCAGAATCTTCTCCCAGCAAGGTTGGCTCCTGCTTCCACTGCTCTGCCACCTGCAGTCTAATTTTCAGATGTGAGATTTCCTCATCATTATTTTTCCTTTTTTTAAAATACATTTTATTGTGTATATTTAAGGTATACAATATGATGTGTGTGTGTGTGTGTGTGTGTGTGTGTGTGTGTGTGTGTGTGTGGTTACTGTAGTGGAGCAAACTGATACATCCATCATCTCACAGTGCTACGCGTATTTTCCCTGTGGAAAGAGCAGCTACAGTCTCCTCATTTAGCAAAACTCGTGAATACAATATGCTGCTATTAACTATAGTCCTCATGTTGTACTTAGATCTCTAGACTTGTTCATTGTATGCATTTGCTACTTTATATCCTTTGACCTACACCTCACCATTTCCTCTCTCCCACTCTACCCCTGGTAGCCACTGTTTATTTTCTCTGTATATCTCATCTTTCCTTCTAGATTCCATATATAAGTGAGATTAGGGGGTAGCCCCCACCAGAGACGTGACAGGTGCAAAGAAGTAAATGTGCACAAGTGGCCCTAAGTTCATGGTATCGTGTTCACCCTCCTTATAAAAAGGTGAAACTAAGTACCCTCTAAATCTGGAAGCGAGTGGACCCCTTGGAAGGTGATGAGGAAGAGTCGACGCGCAAGGGTGGTGTCAAGGGCAAGCCATTCCAGGGAGCAGGAGGTTGTGTGGAGTCCCAAGGGCACGGCGGCCTGGGCACATGCTGCTGCCCAGCACCTGGCGGCGCCACGGCGTGTGTGAGGTGTCCAGAATGAGACAAGGTCTGCAGGGAGCAGGGGATCAGCAGGGATCGGTGACTGCTGTGAATTGGCAGAGATACATATTTTAATAACCAGAGAGGTATTTCATAGAAAGTGCGCAACTTCCTCTTAGTGTGGATTCAATAAAAATTAAAATACAGTGTTAAATTGAATAAGAACTCCTGAGGTTGTGCAAGGAAGAGATAAAAGGAGGTGAGCTGTCAGCTCCCTGACTGGGCCAGAGCAAAGCCGGCGGCCCTCTGTGCTGCGTAATCCCCCGAGTGAGAGTGCAGCTGCCACGAAGACACAGGAAAAGCAACCAGTTGGGGCCTAATTCAGAAATCCCACGTGTTCCTACGGAGGATGGGGCCACTGACGGGGCACTTCCTGCCTGAGAGCTGACTGTGCTTGAAAGTCAAGGGTTCAGACTGGAAATGGCTCTGTCAGAGGACCTGGGGAGAGTCGGAGTGACAGTTGTGTGCACACGTGTGCGTCAAGACGAATCGCCTGCGTGCATGTGGCATCCAGTGCGTGTGTGTGTACCACTGCGGCAGACCCACTGGGTCACGGAACTCTGGGTCCTAATGCCAACTCCCAGTTGAACTGCTGACCTGTTGAGTGTGGATTTTCAGCCAGAACTTCCCCAGAGGAAGAACCTGGTGGCCTGCTCATGCATAATAGTCTTGGGTCAATTAGTTCCTGGATGGGATTTCTGGGGAATTCAGACATTCCTGGTAAGGACTCTTAGCTGAGGGACTCCCCAAGGAAGCTCTTCATAGTGAACCAGAACTGTCCAGCGCTCAGAGCTTAGACAAGTCCCTGCAAGTTGGTGTTGGTGGCCTTGGGTATTCGGGCTCCAGACCTGTGGGACAGTCTGGTCTAGGTGGGCACCCCCTTGAGATCTTTGAGGCCAGAGAAAGAGATGCCTTTGTAGCTCCTCGGAATCCTGACAGATGAAGGGCCACCGTGCTGGCCCTGGCAGGCCTTGTGTCAGGACTGGGCTGGGTCAGGACCTGTTCTGGTGGGAGCAGAGCTGCAGGATCCTGGAGCACCTGGAGCTTTCACTGAATTCTGTGCCCACTGCAAACCACGGACAATGAAATACCTGGTGGGGCCCTGGCCTTGGCGTCCTCACAGCTCCCGGATGATCTGCTGTGCAGTGAAGGATGACAGCCCTGACCTAGAGCAGAGGAAAGCCCCTGGAGTCTGGGCTCTCTGGGGGCTGCACTGAGGGTAGCAGGCGAGAGTGCACTGGGCTGCAGGTGTTTCCAGGGAGCATCTCCTCCTCTTGCAGCCCAAATTCTCTGCCAGGCAGATGACCCAGGGAAGTGCCCACAACAGGGTGGCTCTGTTGCCTTCGTGCATGTCTCTGCTGACATCACCTTGTTCTCAAACCCATGAGCCCCAGAGGAGCAACTTGGGTCACCAGGAAGCCTGTCCCAGCCTGACTCTGGGAACCTAGGAAAGGTCAGCAATAACCTGGTGCCTGTCCCGCCATTGGTCTGGGGGCAGCAGCCACGGTTCACGCATCACGAGAGATAAAAGTGGCAGGCTTGCATGTGTCCCAGGCTCTCTGCACACCCACACGTGTACTCCCACGTTTGAGCCAGGGTCTCCTGCATCTCTGTCCATCAAGAGCTGTTCACCTCAGTGTCATGGGGAACAGGAGAAGGACACAGGTTGAACGTTTGTCAGCAGGAAGCTGGTAGAACAGATGGTGGGTCATGACACAGGCTCTGTCCGGAAATTCAAACGACCTGGTAGAGGACAATTTCACGGCACAGCAACATGTTTTTGATGTATTATGGGAAAGAGTGAGGTATTTTAAGAAGTGTGTAGATTATGCCATTTAGATAAAAAGAGATATATTAATATTTATATTGACCATTCTAATACGTCAAGATGCGCCTTCTGTGCTGTCTCCTCTGAAGTCACCTCACCTCCGAAACTGAGTGTGATCCTCCCCCTGAGTCCCTGCTATGGTTTGAATGTTTGGCCCCCACACCTCATGTGGAAATGGGATCCCCAGTGCTGGAGGTGAGAAGTGTCTGGATCGTGGGGACAGCTCCCTCATTCATAGATATATGACGAGTTCCCACTGTTCGTTCCTGCGAGAGCTGGTTGCTAGAAAGAGCCTGGCACCTCCGCCGCTGTCTTCCTTCCTCTCTCGCTGTGTGCGCCCTGCCCCTGCAGCTCCCCTTCACCTCCTGCCATGAGTGGAAGCTCCCCAAGGCCCTCACAACTGCAGAAGCCCAATCCTGAACCTCCTGCCATCAGAATTATGAGACAAGGAAGCCTTTTTTCTTTATAAATTACCAGCAGCAGGTATCCCTGTATAGTAACACAAAGTGGACTAAGACAGTCCCCAACATCCTTGTCTCACTCTGCCTTTCTCTTCTGAGGGTGAAGGCTCTGCTCAGTGTGTTCCCTGCAGCTGCTTCAAGGAGAATGCCTTCGTGAGCCTCCGATCAATATTTATTAATTCAGTGACTTTCAACTCTCCCTTACATACAAATCAGTGACTTCAACCCCAATTTTGCAACCACTCTCAAAGTCCATTAACTACAAAACACAAATATTTATTCACAAAACACAAATATTTATTCACAAAACACACATTGGCCAGGGCAAGGACAAGCTCCCTGTCTTTCTCCATCAACAAGAGCAGTTGGTGCGGTGTTGCCAGGTCCTCAAACAGAAACAGAAGTCTTTTGAAGTTCCGCATTCCCTAAATTTTGCCAGTGTTCTCTTCATTGGGAGCCAAGGCTAAAAGCAATGACTTTGTGTTGTGGAATGAAAATAAACTTGTTTCAAAAAATATTTGAATTATTTTAAAGGGCAAGAAGTGTGATAATATCATATAAACTTAAGCCAGGCAAGAGAAGACATGAGGAAGGAGTCCAGAACCACACACTGACCTCTCCACCCCAGGGAGAGGCCCCAAATATGGCCACTTCCAGAAGTTGCCAGTGGTGCAACTCCTGAAAAACTTCAGCCAAGCAGGTGCAACTAGCATCAATAAACAACTTGTTCTGCTCAAATAGGTTTCATGTGGTTGGGTTGAGAGGGAAGGAGGGAAACGCCTCCCTTGTCTCTCTGAACTGATCTTCTGATAAGTGTCCAGTTATGTAAACAGTCAGGAGTCTTCAAACTTTGGTACCTTATAGGTGTTCAAAGCCAATGATACTCTCCTGCTACCAGCTGAACCCACCCTGTGTCTTTGTGGGAAAGTCAGTGCATCAAGGGTGACCTCCC
>CAUYSK010049398.1:0-28650 GCA_963575035.1 Avahi laniger
TGTATAGAAAAAATTAGCCGGGCATGGTGGTGCATGCCTGTAGTCCCAGCTACTCGGGAGGCTGAGGCAGTTGGATCGCTTGAGCCCAGGAGTTTGAGGTTGCTGTGAGCTAGGCTGATGCCATGGCACTCACTCTAGCCAGGGCAACAAAGTGAGACTCTGTCTCAAAAAAAAATAAATAAATAAAAATAAAGACTAAAAGTGATTTAATAAACATGCCAAACAATTATAAAGTATGGACCTTATCTGAATGACACTTCAAGCAAATAAACTATATATTAATATAGTTAATTACAGGTACAGAAAATATCTGTATCTTTCTACAAATCAGAGAAATATGAAAACTGATTACATATTTGATGATATTAAGAAATGCCATAAAATGTTTTTGATATGGTAATGGTGTTATGGTTACATTATAAAAAGAGAAAAAGAGAGAGAGAGACTATCTTTTAGAAATCAATACTGAACCATCTGAAATGTACAAATTACATGTCTGGGATCTGATTTAAAACAATCCAGGTATCGGGGGTGAGGGGTGGTGGATAAAAATATAGATGAAACAAGACTGCCTATGAATTGATCATTTTTGAGGCTCCATGCTGGGTTATATGGGAGTTCTTTATACTATTCTCACTACTTTTATACTAATATATATTAGTATATTTTAAGATCAAATTATATTTATAGAGTACTATAAGGACTCATTTGACATGAATTTCACAAGCAATCAACATGCTAAACTCTCCTATGTAATTACCCTTATTTACATGTTTGTTAACAGCATCTAACCAATTTACAGCTTTCTGTAGAAAAAAAATATAGTGCTTATGTATGATTTATTTTTAAATTTTTACTTATTAAATAAAGCAACAGTCACAGAAAAAACTTCCAGACAATACTGCCGAGTCATCGCTATCTTTCTAGTCCTATGGGCCTTTAATACTTCTGGAATTTATCGTCAGCAGACTTACTGCATAAACAGTCCAGCTCACTGAGCTCCCAAACAGGACTAGTTTTATCTTGTGTACAAAAACCCTTTCCTGCCTGGCTACTCTGAAATAAGGAGCCAAACCAACAGATGGCAGATGAAGAAGGAGGGGGTGGCGATAAGGAGGCAGCACAAGAGAGTACCATGAAAAAAGAAAATAGCATTGAGAGAACTAAAATACATCTTAAATACGAATTTAAGAATACAAAATATTTAGCAATTCCTTTGATTTTTGCAAAACAAAGTCACATTTTGTCAATCTATTACTTAAAGGTTAAGTGATTCTGTGAACTTCCATCTGACTTTATTCCTTTATATAGCATACCATTAAGAGTTTTGAAAAGTCCTTAATATCTTAGACCAATTTAAATTAACTAAAGCCATTCAACTATTTTCAAAATGAACAAGTGAAAACCGAGACATACTAAACTTTTATCAGCATTTCACTACCGCTACACATTATTATATCTGCCTTTTCAGAAGCTACTCGACTTTCTTTTTTGACTTTAAAATAGTAAAGCACTCCCCCTCTATGCTAATCTACTATACAATAAAAACCACCTCAGTATTACTGCAGCCTAAGTAGTAGAAAGTTTTAATTAAAATATTGGTTTAAAAGATATTACAAGTGTTCCTATTAGAATTACAGTTTTAACCTCAATGACATTTCTTTAAAATGCCTAGGCTTTTAGTATAACAAACATTATTTAAAAACATGCCAATTACAATAGGTCATCTTGGCCCATTTATAATGCCAAGTATCTCTCCTGCTTTCATTAAGCCATTTTTTCCAACTACTTATTTTAGAGATCAAGCCTGCAATACCATACAAAGTAGAAGTCCACCACTCACACTCTGGCAGTTTTACAAAGAAATAGCAACTTTTAGGCTCTGGTCATAAAAAAGGACATCATAAAAGGACAATTAGAGGTTGAGGTTATTCAGGGGCTCATCCCTCAGGCAGCTTCCTCTCTTCTCTGTGGAAGTTTGTTAACACACTGAGTGCCACTCTAGGAAAAAAAAACATTTTCCTTGGGGCCACAGTGTTTTATTATGAAAATAGAATAAAAACTTCAAAAGCAAAATGATGCTTTCTAATTTAATGAAAAATGTAATGAAAAGATGAAATTTATTGACTTCTATTCATTTAATTCACATTTTTAGAATTAATTTGTCAATATTAATTGTAACAATAAGAACATCAACAAGTAAGATTTTCACGAACCAATTGCAGGGTTTTGCCCAGGTTTTGCTTCAGGAGGCCCCAGCCTCAAAACTGTCATGAGTTAAATACAACCCATATGGTAGTTAACATGTTAAACAGGAGAATAACAACTGCCTATCTCACAGAGGTGTTATGAAGATCAATTGAGAAAATCTTTACAAAAGTATTTTGTAGGCCGGGCGGGCGCGGTGGCTAACGCCTGTAATCCTAGCACTCTGGGAGGCCGAGGCGGGCGGATTGTTTGAGCTCAGGAGTTCGAGACCAGCCTGAGCAAGAGTGAGACCCCGTCTCTATCAAAAATAGAAAGAAATTCATTGGACAGCTAAAAATATATAGAAAAAACTAGCCGGGCATGGTGGCGCATGCCTGTAGTCCCAGCTACTCGGGAGGCTGAGGCAGGAGGATCGCTTGAGCCCAGGAGTTTGAGGTTGCTGTGAGCTGAGATGATGCCAAGGCACTCTAGCCTGGGCAACACAGTGAGACTCTGCCTCAAAAAAAAAAGTATTTTGTAAACTAAAAAGCTATAAATAAATGTAAGTTATTATTTCTCTACTTGTTTGTATACTAGACAGTTTGCTTAACCTTGCTCCTTAATATAATATCATTGGCTTTCAAAATCTACCAGGAAAAGCTTCGTATTTCAAGGCATAAAGTTTTACAAATATTCACTTTTCTATAGCAAAGTTCAATCCTCACACACCAATTACTGTTCTCTTCTAACATGTATTCTTCTTCTTGGCAAAACAGAACAAGAAACATTCTTTAAGAAATCAAAGCAATATGTAATCCCTAAAATTCTGACTCAATTGTCACCATGAATGCCTGAACACCGATATAGAATGGTTCTGCTCACACAACACTATTTGGATGGGATTTTAGGTCAGCCAAAGCCATCACATTGAGGATGGCCATTTCTATGTTCTGCCCCCGACAATCACCAATATCCCTTTCATTTCTGAATTCTCATCCAGTCTGCATCACTCACTAACTGTGTGATCTTGGGCAAGTTACTTAACCTCTCTGTGCTTCAATTTCCTTATTTGCAAAATAAGGCTTTACCTCATAGGTTTAAAAGTGGTTTAAATAATATAAAGAAAAATGCTAAGAGAGTGGATGTTAAGTGTTCTCACCACAAAAATGATAACTATGTGAAGTAATGCATATGTTCATTAGGTAGATTTAGTAATTCCACAACATATATATATTTCGAAATATCGTGTATTAATACATGAGAAATACATATAATTTTATCTGTCAATTTAAAAATAAAAAATAAATAATACACGAAATTGCTCAGAACAATCTCAATACCTGCACAGTAAATGCTCAATAAGAGTTTGCTAATGTTATTCCTTTATATGTGTATCTGTCTACTCCCCCATCACACCATCACTAAATTACACAAATCTCTCCATCATTCTCCATCACTCATTCTTCCCAAAACAATGAGCAATTTTGAGAAAGAAGAAATATGATCCTATTACTGACAAAATTTCATTGTATATGACTAGATACTTGGTTGCATAAGAAAGTTCAGTGATACCTTATATGAAAGATACTGGCCCCCACATACTTTTAAATCATATTAACACATAGATGATATAACCTTCCTAGTTCTACATTAGGTTATCCACTTAATGTCAATACTGTCAATTAGCAAGGCTGCTTACTTGAGTTGTATCACATAAAATCACCCATGACCGAAGTTTTATGGTATAGTGACTAAGGTCTTAAAATAAGGCAAAATTTTAAAGTGCTTCTATAAATGCAACTATATTTAATTTTTTAAAAAAGATCAGACAAAAACAATATCAAAAAAATCAAAATCAACAAAGGCTTTAAATGAGGAGTTTACAGTGAGGAAAAATAATTTGCCAAAAGAAAGAGCAAATATTACTACTACATTAACATCATTACCATCATAATTAAGGGACAACCAAAGAGTACATTAAATACTTGCAACAAGCACAAGAGTTAAAAATTCAAGTTTGTTTTTTACATATTACTTAGCAAATGCTATGACCAATTATATGTGCTTTACCATATTATAAATTCTAAATCCTGAGACTGGGTGCAGTGGCTCACATCTGTAATCCCAGCACTTTGGGAGGCTAAGGCAGGAAGATCACTTGAGGCCAAAAGTTTAAGACCAGCCTTGGCAACATAGCCAGACTTCATTTCTAAAAAAAAAAAATTAACCAAGTATAGTGGCTAGCATCTATAGTCCTACCTACTTGGGAGGCTGGGGCAAGAGGATCGCTTGAGCCCAGGAGTTCAAGTTTACAATGAGTTATGATCGAACCACTACACTCCAGCCTAGGCAACAACAGAGTGAGACCCTACCTCTAAAAAAATAAATAAATAAATTCTAAATCCTAACATTTCACATGTAAATACCCAATGTAAAATATTCAGTATTGTCTAACTGACTTAATAGTTCTCCTTTAGCTTAAAATCTAAAAAAGGTAGACTCACTTAATCTAATTTAGAGACAATTTTTCTCCACAAACAACTTCCTGGCACTACATCCTTGGCTTATTACCTGCCAAGGACTTTTCTAGGCATTGAATGAATAAGACATACAAGGTTCCTGTTTTCATGTAGTTTATGTTCCAGCGAGGAAGACAAATGTAACAGGCAGACAAGCCAGGCATGGTGGCTCACGCCTGTAATCCTAGCTCTCTGGGAGGCTGAGGTGGGCGGATTGTTTGAGCTCAGGAGTTCGAAACCAGCCTGAGCAAAAGCAGACCCCGTCTCTATTCTAAAAATAGAAAGAAATTAATTGGACAACTAAAAATATACAGAAAAAACTAGCCGGGCATGGTGGCCTGTAGTCCCAGCTATTTTGGGAGGCTGAGGCAGGAGGATCGTTTGAGCCCAGGAGTTTGAGGTTGCTGTGAGCTAGGCTGACGCCACGGCACTCTAGCCCGGGCAACACAGTGTGATTATGCCTCAAAAAAAAAAAAAAAACAGGTAGACAAATGAGACATTAAATTTCAAGAAGCGTAAGTGCCATAAAAAATAAAGCAAGAGAGACAAGGGGAGTGGGGGGGTTATTATTTTCTATACCACAATCACTGAAGAGCTCTCTAAAGAGGTAGACTCTGAGAACCTATCTTTAAGCAGAAGCCTGAATAATGTCAGGGAGCCAGGAGTGCAAACAAACCTGAGGGACAAGCACTCCAAACAGGGAAGAATCAGTATTAAGCCCTGCGAATGCACCCGGCACAAAGAATACAGATAGAAGTTTAGTGTAGCAGGCATGGAATAAACAGGGAGGGAGGTAGGCAGGGCTGACGTGTAGGACCTCACAGGCCATGGCTAGGAATTTGGCTGTTATTTTAATTGTAAAACCAAGTTATTTAAAGTATTAAGCAACAGAATGATTGACACTTAGAAAGATCATCCTAGCTATGAAGTAGAAAATGGCCAACAGGAGGTCAAGTGAGAAAGTAGGGAAACCAGAATAGAGACTATTTTAATTAACCCAAGCAGGAGATGATGGTGGTTTAAACCAGGATAATTAGGTAGAGATGATGAAATGTGATCAAATTAGAAATGTATTGAAGAGGATTTGCTAATGAACTGGTTATAGGGTATAAAAACAGAAAAAAGAAGAATCACAGATGACACTCAGGATTTTGACCTGAGTGACTAGCTGAATGGTACTGCCATTCAGATTCCGTAAGAGCAGATTCTCTAAGAGCAGAATAGGAACCGCACCTTCCTGTGTTGTACAAATTTAGTTTGAGATGCCTATTAGCCAGTGAAATGAGGTGCGGAATAAACAGATAAATTATGACGTTGGATCTTGGGAAAGGGGTCTGGGTTGAAGACATAAATGTGAGTCAATCAACATATAGATAGTATTTAAAACCACAAAACTAGATAATGTAACTGGGGCCAGGTGTGGTGGCTCATACCTATAATCCCAGCACTTTGGTAGGCCAAGGTGGGAAGATCGTTTGAGGCCAGATTTCAAGACCAGCCTGAGGAAAGAAGTGAGACCTCCATTTCTACAAAAATAAAAAATAAAAATAAAATAGAAAAATTAGCCAGGAGTAGTGGCACATGCCTATAGTCCCAGCTCCTGGGGAGGCTGAGGCAGGAAGATCACTTGAGCCCAGGAGCTGGAGGTTGCAGTGAGGCACTGACCTACAATGATGCCATGCACTTTAGCCTGGGCAACAGAGTGAGACTCTGTCTCAAAAAAACAAAAACAAAATGTAGATAGGGAAGGTTTTTTAAATTTAATCCTACCAGATAGCAACTATTATTATTCCCATTTTACAGATTAGGAAACTGAGGCAAAGAGATTAAGACATGCCTAATATCACTCTGCTAAGTGACAGAGTTAGAAAGAAGAGAAAACAAAAAAAAAAAAAAACAGATCTACCCGACTACAAAGCCCATTACCTTTCTCAACTGGGGCTCGTCATCTAAACTCAAACAATAGAGTGACTATTTTCTCAATTCCCTCAAGGACGGTATATAACTAGTGCCATTCTAGATGCACGAAAGAACTTAAATCTCTACATACAACAAATGTCCAGGTGTTTTAGAGCATTAGAGTTTGAGTCTCTCATGAAACTCTAGTTGAAAAAAACACTATATTATTATTATTCCATTACTTCTATTAGGAATCATTTAAAATGAGAGAGATTCCTGCACAGCAAAGGAAACAATCAACAAAATGAAAAGGAAACAATCAACAAACGAAAATGGACTGTGAGAAAATATTTGCAAACTGTGTATTAATATATATATGATAAGGGGTTAATTTCCAAAATACATAAGGAACACTACTCCACAGCAAACAAACAAAACAAAAATAAATAACTTGATTTAAAAATAAGCGAAGGGCCTGAATAGTCATTTCTCCAAAAAAGACATAAAAATGGCCAGCAAGTATATGAAAAGGTACTCAACATCACTAATCATTAGGGAAATACAAATCAAAACCATAGTGAGATATCACCTCACATCTGTTAGGATGGCTATTATCAAAAAGAGATAACTCACAATCCTGAAAGTGCTGTGCAAAAAAAAAAAAAAGATAAGAGCTAACAAGCATTAGTGAGGGTGTGAAGAAAAGGGAATACTTGTACACTGTTGGTGGTAATATAAACTGGAACAGCTATTACAGAAAACAATGTTTTCCATAAAAAATTAAAAAGAAATCAACCATATGTCCAGCAATCTCTCTTCTGGGTATATACTCAAAGGAAATGAAATCAGTATATCAGAGAGATATGTGCATTCCCATGTTCACTGAAGCATTATTCGCACTAGCCAAAATATGGAAGCAACCTCAATGTCTGTCAGTAGATGACTAGAAAAAAAATTGTGATACACACACATACACACTGGAATCTTATTCAGCTTTTAAAAAGGAGATCCTGCCATTTATAACAACATGGATCAACCTGAAGGACATTATGTTAAGAGAAATAAGCCAGACGAAAAAAAAAGACTGCATGGTCTCTCTTATATGTGGAATCTAAAAAAAAACGTCAAATACATAGGCACAGAGAATAGAACAGTTAGGGAGTGGGAGAAGATGTAGGCCAAGGGGGCAAAGTTGTAGTTACATAGGAGGAATAAATCTAGAGATCGAAAGTACAGCACGAGAACTATAAGTAACAATAATGTATACTGGAAATTTTCTAAGAGAGTAGATTTTAGATGTTCTTACCACCAAAAAAAAAAGGTAACTATGTGAGAAGACGGGTATGTAAAATTGCTTACCTGTAAGAATCATTTCACTGTATTTATATGTATATCTAAACATTATGTTGTATACCTTAAATTTATACAATAAATAAGTAAACCTGAAATAAATAAATAAAATGAGAGAGAAAAGATTGGTGAACAACACAAGTTACCATTGTGACTTTTCATGGGCTTCTCTTTGTAACCAGTAAGATCAAGTGTTATCTGAGGTTTTTATAGCACCAAAGGTGATTTTACTTTAAGACTACACAAGACTTCTATTGGTTCCATTCACAATCAGCACTCACAATCTGTCTTCCTGGGAACATCACTTCATCAGAAAACCACTAGACTATAAACTCCTCAAGTGGAAGAATCTTTGATTTTTTTTATTAATGTGTTCCAAGCACCTGGAGCAGTGTCCCTTCTGGGAAAGAACCTAAATTATCAGCCATGCTTGTAACTACAGAACTTGTTACCCTATAAGATAGGGACTTTTTCACATTGTCTTAGTTTCGTGGCACCAATGAAATCTGATAGGATTAGCCTAATCCAGAATTTTAAACTGTCAGTTTCATCTTTATGAAGATTGTCCTTCTTCCTTATGGAACTATGACAGTTCCAGATACTACCCATCACTGGTCAAAACTGACACTGCGGGTTATCAGTGTGTACTTTGTATACTGATCATAATAACTAGCATACAATGTGAACCAGTAATTACTACGGCATACATATTCTAGAGGAAGAAATATTTTCCTTACAATTTTTTATCCTTTGTTAAACTCCACAAGTATTTCACAGCACAGGTTTTATGATTCAATGCAGCACCTCGATTAAACATAAAAGGTTTCAATGAAAAATCTTCACCAGGCCAGAAATTGCATTCTAATCGATTTTACCTGCACGTAATAACCTACATGTATCAGTATAATATTGATGGGTGGACAAAGTATTTCATTTCAAGCTGTAAGAACCCACCAACCACCTGTATTAAGTGCCCTTCCACAAGGGGTCACTGGAAGGACTATTAAGCAATTTTTAAACGACTTTTCTCTGGCAAAAAAAGTTAAAAAGCATGACAACACATTCTGTTGGTGAGGCTGTGGGAAAAATAGGTGCTCTATTACTGGCAGGAATGCAAATTGGTGCAACACTTGTTGAGGAAAATTTGGGAATACCTAACAAAACCACATGTACACTTTTTGGCTCAGCAAACCCACTTAGAGGAATCTACCTTGAAGATACACCTCTAACACCACTAAAATACATATGGCAAAGATTATTTATTACAACACTCTCCATAATGCAAAATATAGGAAACAACCTAAATGCCCACACATAGACTAATGGCTAAATAAGATACATCTACACAGTTAAGTACTAACAGCTGTAAAAAGAATGAAGACTATAAAAAGAATATTTCTTCAAATGAATGAACTTATTTGGAATCATTTCCAGAATACACTGTTCAGTGAAAAAAGTACAAAAGAGTATAATATATTCTTCATGTAAAAAAAGAAGGGAATAGGAAAACGGTTTGGCAATTTCTCAAAAAGTTCAACATACAGCAATCATATGACCTAGCAATTCCACTTCTAGGCATAATGAAATGAAATGAAAACATGTCCACACAAAAAACTGCACGTCCATGTTCATGGCAGCATTATTCATAATAGTCAAAAAGTGCAAAACCAAATGTCCATCAATTGATGGATGGAAAAAATGTACTATATTCATACAATGGAATATCACTCAGCCATAAAAAGGAATGACATACTGATACATGATTCAACACTGATGAACCTTGACAAAATTATGCTAAATGAATGAAGCCAGATACAAAATGCCACATATTATATGATTTCATTAACACAAAATGTCCAGAATAGGCAAATGCACACAGAAAGAAGACTGGAAAGAAAACATGGGGAGTGACTGACTGCTAATGGACACAAGGTTTCTTTTTGGGGTGATAAAAATGTTCTGTAATTAGATAGTGGTGATGGTTGCACAACCTTGTAAATATACTAAAAACCACTGAATTGTACATTTAAAAGGGTAAGTTTTATGATATGTGAATTGTATGTCAATAAAAAATTGTATGCAGATAAAAAATTGTATGCCAAAAAAAGAAAGGAATATAAGAAAACACATATGTACATGTTCATTTGTGTAAAAGAAATAAAGGAAGGGAAAAACTAGAAACTAAAAAGACTGATTACCTACAAGGCATGGGAAAGAGGAAGAAACAAAGGTGGGGAGATAGAAATGTAGTAGGAATAAGGAGAGAGTGACACTGCTCTGAGTATACTTTTTTAAGTAGTAGCGTTTAGTAACTATAATGTTTCATATACCAAAAAAAATAATAACAATAATCATTAAAATCAATCAGGATTGGAGGGAACCCAAAATGAAATATAAACAGTAACAAAAGAACCTAACTGTCTTACAGATGAATAACATAACCACACTAAAGGGACGGGGGAAGAGAAAAACTAAGCTAAATAACTTTGGAAAACATTACTTTGACTAGATACTGTAAGGCTAAAGACAAAAAGAATTACCCACAAATAGTCTAATTAGTATGTTTTTCGTAAGGGTATGAGTTAGCTATAACCACTTGATGTGCACTCTATAAGTGAACAAGTAAGTGTATATATGAGAACCAGGTTTCTGACAGAGAAAGATAAGGAAAAGAGGAAGGTTAGAATGAGTCTTGTGATGCAGGATTAGAACAGAAAGTATCAATATCAACTCATGGTTTTTTATGTATACAGAAATATAGATATAAATGTGTGCACACACATGCATGGGTTAGTATATATACACATATTTCCTAGTTCTGTCATCTGAAGGCCTAGGAGCAATAACAACCCAATAAACATACCAAGTAAACAGATTTAGATATTAAATACTATTCTCCAATAAAAGGAACCAGAGCTCCTTGGAGAAGTGGGTGATTCCAGGACTGGGGCAGAAAAAAATAAGAGCACAGAACAGCCGTGGCCCCAGTATATAAGACAAGTGCTTTGCTGGGCATGGTGGCTCACGCTTGTGACCCTAGCAATCTGGGAGGCCGAGGTGGGAGGATCCCTTTAGCTCAGGAGTTCGAAACCAACCTGAACAAGAGTGAGACCCCACCTCTACTAAAAATAGAAAAATTAGCCGGGTGTGGTGGTGCATGCCTGTAGTCCCAGCTACTGGGGAGGCTGAGGCAGTCAGGAGGATTGCTTGAGCCCAGGAGTTTGAGGCTGCTGTGAGCTAACACTATGGCACTCTAGCCCAGACAACAGAGTGAGACTCTGTCTCAAAAAAAAAAAAAGACAAATGCTTGAAAAAGAGTGGAGGCCAACCAGAAAGAGCTCCCAATGGCCACAACTGGAACAATTTGAGCAAGAAAATAAATAATGATAGTACTGGATTATAACCTGTGAATAAATACTCATAAGAACATACTGATATAAGTAATTGAATAAATGAGGAAGAAGGGACATCTCTCCCTTACAGAAGAATTCCAGTTAACAAACGTAAAAGGAAGGAATGAGGGAAACACAAAAACATCTTTAGTCAAATGCCACAGTAATAACTGTTGCAGAGAAAATCCACCAATGGATGTTAAAATCAATGGGAGAAAGTTTAAGAAACAATATATCTGCATAGTCTCAAAGTATCTCCCTCAAGATATCTATCAATTACAAAGGGAAGAATAATAACTTTACAGTGAAGAAACAACAGAAGCCACTTTAACAAAGTGATCAAGGTTAAAATATCACTAGCAAAAAAACATATCCAAACCATGGACTCCCTAATAAGACGCGCTGAAAAGGACACAACATCACTTCTATAGTTTTCTTGCAAACCATGCATAACTACTTCAATCTAATCATAAGAAAAACATTAGACAAAGACAAAATGAGAGAAATTCTACAAAATAACTGACGAGTACTCATCAAAAATGTCAAGGTCACGAAAAATAATGAAAAACTGAGGAACTGTCAGAGATTGAAGGAGAGTAGGAAAACACAACTAATGAATGTGGGATCCTCAATTCCTGGAACAGAACAAAAGGCATTAAGGGGAAAAAAAGCAGTGAAGTTCAAATAAAACCTATGCTTTGCTTAGTAGTATTATACTAATGCTAATTTCCTGGCTTTGCTAATTATACTATGATTATGTAAATTGTTGATATTAGTGGATGCTGAGTGAGGAGAATATAAGAACTCTGTACTATCTGTGCAATTTTTCTGTAAGTCTAACATTGTTTCAAAATAAATCATTAAAAATAAATAAATAAGGGCGGCACGGTGGCACCATGGTGGTGGCACTTTGGGAGGCCAAGGCAGAAGGATCACTTGAGGCCAGGAGTTCAAGATCAGCCTGGGCAACATAGCAAGGGAAACCCCCATCTCTACAAAAAATAAAAAAAATAACCAGGCATGGTGGCCTGCACCTGTAGTCTCAGCTACTCAGAAGGCCGAGGCAAGAGGATTGCTTGAGCCCAGGAGTTTGAGTTTGCAGTGAGCTGGGAGGATGCACTGCATTCCAGCCCAGGCAGTGAGACCCCATCTCTAAGCTGGGAGGATGTACTGCATTCCAGCCCAGGCAGTGAGACCCTATCTCTAAATAAATAAATAAAATCCATTAGTCAATTATCTGATGCTACTGTCATATTTCCTTGCTCAGGGATCTCATCTGGAATTTAACATTCCCATTAATTCAGAAGACCCAGCAAGTAACAGCAGAACAAACTAAATTCATAAAAATCGTATCTAGCATCTAGTAAGCAAATTACCTATTTTATGCTCCCTTACTATAATTTTAGTTAAAAAAAAATGCTGACAGATGTGACTTTATTGGCTTTGCGAACTTATTAAATGACTTGACCAATTTTTATGTTTTCAATATCATGATAATCTGCAGTATGTACCTGTAACAACACATTTCATGTGTCTGTTAAGGCAAAGTTTCATTTATAATAAAAAAACTATCTTCAATAGATTACAGTAACTTTGTTACTTGTTTTCATACAGTTGTCCAACTATAAAATTCGAGTTTTGTTTTACAAGTTTGCTTTTATACTAATACAAACTTCTTCCCGCACCCCAAACCACAATGTCATTATCATCAATTTAAGATCCAAAAATCTGAATTTTAACAGCTCAGATGTTCAATGTATCCAGTCCTTTTTTTCTTTCTAATATTAAGGAGCATTTAGTTCTACTTAGTTGAGAAAAATGCTTGGGACATTAGAATTGTATTACTATTTATTCTTTACATCTTCTACTAACAAATCCAGTCCAATCAACAACACGTTCTCA
The DNA here is from genome assembly GCA_963575035.1 of Avahi laniger. Classification (NCBI taxonomy): domain Eukaryota; kingdom Metazoa; phylum Chordata; class Mammalia; order Primates; family Indriidae; genus Avahi; species Avahi laniger. Next base: position 13,250 of record CAUYSK010049398.1, read on the forward strand.
GAAATTCCTTTAAATCAAATGGGATTTTCAAGAGACGTTTATATTAATGAACAAATTAGGTGACATGTTTACATTTCCTTTTTCCTCCATGTACCATCAGCATGCCTGCACTGGGAATGGAATACATGATCAGCAAATGAATGGAAGTGTCACATGCAAAAGGTCTGACTGGAAATTTAAGAGGCAAAATGGTAAGAACCTTAGGGAAAGCAAAATTCATAAAAGTTTAGAATTACAAGGAGCCTTAACAGGCCATTTAATCCATTGTAATGACAACAACTTCAAACAAAATAGGATAGATGACCATCTATCATATTTTTAAAAGCCACCAGATTTCCAACCTCTCTAGATATTTCATTCTGCCATACAATCCTGTCGTGTAATTTGGGGGAAATATTATGACTGTACTTTGCCCTATCTAATGCTGTTTTCAAATAATATAACAATACATTTTTAACTCACATCCAAGATATATAAATGTGTACAGGTACAGAATACAGACACGTATATATGTATGCATATGTGTAAAACAGGCACCTAGGACACTCAATTTTGCTTGTATAAACAAAAGATACAGAAACATACATATCGAAGACAATTACCCATCCCACACTAATCACAAAAAGTACTATGAAACAATGTCACAACAATTTGTTCTAAAAACAACCAACAGAATCAATTTTATAAAACCTTGAGGTAAATAGGTCTCTTACCACTATGAATAACCATAGTTTCTTTTCTTTTCACAAACACTGCCCCTTTCTGAGCAACCACCACAAGCAAAATCGTAAAAATACTTATGTACTAGATCCAAATAATTGATTTTTGAACGTTTGACTTTTCAATCCATTTAGCTAACAATCATTTTGGAAGAGGGCCCACTGAAAGAGATATTGATGACACAGTACGGCCAGTGATAAGGAACAAGTAACCAGTTTTAATCAAGCAGGCCAAAGAAATGACTCAAGGAAAACAAATCATTTTTGAAACATATGTAGAATGGGGAAGTCCCATGCGAGCACGAGCCAAGCACTACTTGAAAAAAAATATGTGTCTGTTTGAAAATACACCAAAACGTTAACCATGAAATGCTGTCTCTAGAGTTGGAATGACAAAGATGGGTTTGTTCAGATTTGTTGTTCCTATTATTAGATTATCCATATTTTCTAAGTATTAGAGACAGTTTTTAAAACTAAGGAAAATTCTGTCCCTGTGTCTCACTCTCTAGGATAGATAGCATGTCTTTTACATAACCTCCTGGGAGAGGAGGTACCAGCTCCTGTCCTCCTGGTGTCTCCCAGGAACCTGCCACCCATCACAGAAAAGATTTCACCATGCTCCCTGGGACAGCTCCTGTCATCGCCACCCTCATCTCACTCTGGAGACTACACAATGCGCCTCGCCTTCCCTCCCGGTAGCAAAGGCTCCATAATTTGTTATTTTATCGAGGCGGTGGATTCAGAGGAAGGTTACCAGACGATGAGCTGCCCCCACCCAAAGGCAGAGGAGAGGAGAAAGGCACGTCGTCCCAACCTCCAGCCCTCTAAATGTGGCTGGCAACCGGGGGCACTGGGGTCGCGGCTCTACCCGAATCCCGACAGAGAGTCGGGCTGCGGCCTCCGCGCCCAAGCGCCGGTCGGGGGAGGGGCACTCGGTAGCGGATGAAAGAGTGAGAGAAGGTCAGAGACGCGACCACTGAGAGGCGGAGGGACAGGTACAGCAAGCTGCTGGAGGGGCGGGTCCCCTCGCCCTCTCCGGCTGGCGGCTCGGCTTCTAACGCGGCTGCGGAGCCGCCTGGGTGGCTGGAGGCCTCCGGGGCCGGGGGCCTGCACCGCGCCGGCAGGGCTCCCTCAGGCCTCCGCCCGCTGCCCACCCGGGACCCCAGCAGCCCTGCTCGGCGGCGGCCCTGGAACGGCCCTGGCCGGCCTTGCGCCGAGCACACGCACAGATGGTCAGGAGGACAGAAGAGGAGGCGTTACCGTACGCGGCTCTGGAACAGGCGGGGGTGGGGCGCGGTTCCAGCGACCCGAGCTGGGCTCGGCAGCGGCTACGACGGCCGCGTCCTTTATTTTTGCTGCAGCAGCGGCGACTTGTCAAAGGGAAAGACGTAAGAGGCGGCGGCAGCGGCGGCAGGCGAATCTCGCGGGATTTGGGCGGAACTCTCGCGCAGTCTGGCGCGCTCGCTCCGCCCCCCAGGCCCAACGCGGGAGGCCAGACACCGGTGAGGTGGAGCGAGGCTGCGGGCTGAGGGAAAAGGGGAATGGGATTTGTGGGTGGGGGGAGCCAGCCAAGGTTCTGGGGACACCCTGCTGCTGCGCATCCCTCACCTTTGAGCCTTCGCGGAGTCCGGACGTCCGCCCGCGGCGTCCGGACTCCTTCGTTAGGGCACAGTTGGAGGTTTTTCACAAAGGGCGGTGAGGAGCGAGGGGCCCGCTGGTGCGCCCCGTTTTACTCGCGATCGGCGGGGAAGACCCCACCGCCCAGCGTCCGGGTGCTGCCGGACTAAGGGACACGTGGAAAAGTGGCCGGCGGGGTTGGGGGCCACACCCCTTTTTATGTCCGGCGCACGCCTGGTGTGCTGAGCTCTTTATCTACCGTCATAGCGAACCCCAGCCCTCTGGCCCGTGAAGTTCAATCCCATGAAAGCGTCTCACTTGACCTGCTTCCACCTTGTTATTCGTGTCTTTCTGTGCTGCAGGACTGCCAGAACACTGGGGCCTGCCACTCGGTTTTCTTTCATGCTTTCGGAACGCTGAAGTGAATTGTCTTTTGGGTGACTTACATTCTTGACCGTGACCTCGTCATCTACAAAGAAGCCACGTGAGGGGAGGGACATTGACTGGCCCAACAGAGGTTCAGGTGGTCATTAAATTGTTAAATGAATATCCCATCCCCCCAAAAATTCCACCTCCCACCTCCTGTACCTATTTTATTTTATTTTTTTTTTTTTTTTGGAGACAGGGTCTTGTCTTGGGAGGCTGAGGCAGGAGGATCACTTGAAGCCCAGAATTCAAGACCAGCCTCAGCAACATAGGGAGACCCCAATCTCTACAAAAAATAAGAAAAATAAGCTAGGCATGGTCGTGTGCACCTGTAGTCCCAGCCCCTGTACCTATTTTTACTCCTACATTCCCACTTTTCAAAATACTCTGTTACGCTGAGTACCAATTATTTGTAACTAACTGTGAGGATATGGAGCCAAAGAATGGAGTTGGTCTGCTCTCTAGAAGTTCACAATCTAATTGGAGGCATAGGAGGAGCACACAAAGAACATACAGGTCACACATTCCTCCTAATGTAAAAAATTATGGTATTGTAACAGAAGTACGGGCCTGGAAAAGGGCAAAATATGTTACAAGTTGTCTCTTTAAACCCCACCACCACTCTTTTTGAGAATTAAAACCTGCATTCCTGCCTGAGGCCAGTGATCAGAGGGACAGGGGAGTGTCCTTTGCTCTTTGTACCACAGGAGATGGCTCAGTGGAATTGTCCAGATTGTCTTCACCTGTGATGCTATAGTTAAACAGCAATAGCTGGAAGCTGAAAACTCCCTTTAAAAGCTCTGTATTTCTGCTTATAGATAGGATGATGGTACTTTAAGAGGCTGCCATCCTCCTCATTTGCCAGCAAATTAATAAACTTCTGTTTCCTTTTCCTCAAACCACTTGTCCTCATTCTTCTGATGCGGCCTTGGTGCGGCCTCAGGTATAAGTGCCAAACTTTTGGTAACAGTATGGGCAGACAAGGGAGCATTTGTCCATAGTTACTTGGATATATGTGTGTGTCACATATGTGTGTGAGGCAGTTTAGCTCAAGAGTTAGGAACCATGTGCTTCACTCACTGTCAGACACTGGTGAGAATTCTGGAATCCCCCTTAACAAGTGTGTGACTTTGGGCAAGTTGGTTGGCCTCTCTGAGCCTCAGTTCCTTATCAATCAACTTACAGGGTTCCTCTGAGGAATAAAATATGTAAAGCTCCCAGAACATATTAAGTACTCATTAAATGGTCTTATGTGTGTAACGTTCAAGTTCCTATGTATAAAATCTGTGTCTATTTCTGGTAAGCTAGATGTGAGGGAGTAGATATATGAGCAGTGATGTCATTGCAGCTAGTGCTTTATGATCTGGGTATTGGGTTCGAAGCTGACTCAAGACCAACAAGCTCTCTTGTCTTCCTTGTTTTAACTTATTGATGATGTAGTCTTCTATGCCACTCACAAATACGATGTTCCATTTTTCTTGAATTTGTAAAACTGTACTACTTTTGCCCATTCTCTTTCAAGAAAAGAACTAACTGTGCTTACTTTAAAGGCCAATTAAGAGATTCCCTCCTTTGCCCTCTTCTTATAAGGCTTCCACCCTCAGAGCTGTGTGGGAAAGAGAATTGAATACAATTGAGTTCTGTTGCATGCAATTAGCAAATACACTTAGTGTCAGCAAGTAAGCCCTGACTGCTTTCCATTCTCATCTCCCTGCCATCCCTCTTTCCCAAAATACTATTTCATAGCATCTGCTGGAGTCTTTTTTCCACCTCATTCTCCCAACTACACCAGTTCATTTTATCCAGATTTCCCCTAAAGAAAAGTGTTGGAGATGGGAGAAGTGGACAGAGGGATGTCAAGGCCAAGGCCTTAGCATCGCAGGCCCTTCCCCTGGTAGTCCTCTGAGCAGCACACTCAGGCCACACCAGTCAACCACATCTTCCTCCCCTCACACACACCACCCCCACCTCCTGCCATGTATTCACAGGCTCACACCACAGCCAGGAGGTCCCAGGCAGAGGAACTGGAGAATCAACAGAAGAATATATATATTTTTCATCTTTCATCAGCGTATAGTAAATATATGGCTCCTAAATAAAAATTAGGGCTAAGTCAGAAGGGAAAAAATCCAGCAGAGAAGTAAAGTATGGAGGCAGAGCAGCAAGGGGTAGAAAAGACTCTTGGCATAAGTTTGTGTTGCCCTTGGCACTTGTCTTAGGAAACAAATATCTCTGAAAACACAAAAGAGCTCCAAAGCAGGAACGCACATACGTGAGTCCTTGTATCTCCTGAAATTGCAGCCTATTTGCCCTCACATTACACAGCCTTTCTGAGCCTAGTCTCGTACCTGTAAATAGGGGTCCTAATGGGTTTCCTGCCTGCCTCAGAGTATCACGAGAGTCAAATAACCTAAAAAAGTACTTTGTAAGCTTAAAGCACTATTTAAATGTGAGGCATGATTATTGATTCATTCACTTAACAGATCTTTGTTGAATGCCTGGCATAAGCCAAGCACTGTGTAAGGCACTAAATATACTATGGAGCAAACTTTAATACTTGTCCTCAAGGAGCTTATGGTCTAATGAGAGGAGATAGGGAAAAAAATAGATAATTATAATACCATGTGAAAAGAGTGCAACTTGTGAGGGTACAGGGGGAAGCAGGGAGAAAGAGGAAAGGCAAAGAGCTGAAAATAGCACACCTAATGAGGATCCAGCCCCTTTCATGAAGAGTGATTCCTAAATCAACTCCAAAATAACTTCAACAAATTGCTCTGTTGCAGGTTGTGAATTCTGCTTTTTAGTAATAAAACTCTCGTCTCCTAAGCCATTAGAAAAGAGTCTTTGATGTGGAATCATTGCATACACCCATTAGCTTTGAAGAAAAATGGAATTAATGGAGGGAAAAATCAGTGGTATCTTAATTGGAAACATTTTGTTCTTAAAGCTTGTGTTTAAAGAGAAAGAGAATGTGTTCCACCCCAAACGCTTAGTCCCCAATAGTTCCCTTCAGCCAGTCTCTAAGCACATTTGAGGTAGGCTAGGCCAAGCTATGATATTTGGTATATTAGATGTATTAAAGGCATTTTTTACTTATGATGGGTTTATCAGGGTGTAACCCCCTCATTAGTGGAGGAGTATCTTGTACTCTGCTTCTTTACAAAAAGACTTTGAGCTGGCCATTAACACTTTATTCATAATCATGTTCCCCACAAAGAAACTCCAAGAGAGTGTATCAGTCAATCATTTCTCACATTTATTGAGTGCCTACTGAAAGGGGCAGCCTTGCAAAAAGAACAGGAAAATACCTAATCCCACAATTTCCCCAGTAACAGTTAAAAATCAATTCTATGAATTCTCTCACTAACAGGCACCCTGCAGGAGTTCTGTTTTGCACAACCTCTGAAAAGAGCTACATAGAGAGGAAAGAGATGTAAATCTCTCTCTTTCAAAATTGCTTGAGAATCTGCTTTTTGCAAGTCTAAAGGGTTCGTGAGTGAATAGCAGGGTGCAAGTGAGGTCCAGGCCTCTGCTGTATCTCAAGGACAGAGTCACCATGGAAAGGCAGGAGAGCCAACTCTTGGACTTTGACATCCTCATGGTTTTTGTCATCTACCTGCCGCCAAGAAGAAAGAAAGGAGCAGATGCAGCAGTTTCTCGACTAACCTGCCATTTTACAACCCCCTTTAAAAAGCCTCAATAGCTGGTTTTCGGGACCAGCACATTCTTCCTTTTCCACCTCTGTGCTGGTCTTTTTCCCCCCTTCCCCAGGGAAAAGTAAATAAACCTCTTCTTTCTATCCTAATCTCTGTGTGAGAAATCTTTCTCCTCCCACGCCTTGAGCACCTACTAAGCTTTCCACCCTAGCACCTGCCATGTGTAAGACATTGTGCTAGAGCTACAGGCTATACAGAGTATGTCCTTGCCCTTTAGAGGTCTGAAAACTAAAGATGGAGATAAATATCCGTGAAAATATAGCTAAATAATCAACAATTCTATCCCTTGAAAGACAGGAATTGATAGTAGGAGAATGTACTTTGTTTTGTGTGGAACAGAAACTGTTTTAGATTAGAAAAATGTATTTTCTTTGATTCTAACTAATGCCATTTGCTTCTGTAACCGCACTTGCTTTTTAGTTGTTAGTCAAATATAGTTAATCAGAATGAAAAACAGGGCAGGAGTAACTCCATGACAGGCTGAACTTCCTAGAGTAGGCCTAAGTTTCAGTTTCCCCCGAAACCTAAATGCGGACCAAAACTGGTGCCAGTGCGAAAATTGAAAATCCCGAGGCTTGGAGCCAACCAATCAGGAGTCAAAACAATCCGCCACTTTCAAAGGAACCAATGGACTAAGGGGGGAGGCGGAATGGCGTGCCCAGCATGTCGTGTGAAACCTGCGTGTCATGTGCCACCGGTGTGTCGTGTGCAAAAAAAATATAAAAGCTTCACTTTTACCCCAGGGAGGGGTCCTGGTTCATAGGGGAGGCCACTGCGTTGGTGCTCTGGGACTTGGACCCTAGCTCGAGCTAGCAAATAAACTCCTTTGCCATTTGCAGCCTCAGTGACTCTGCCTCTCTGTTCCTGGGGCCGAGGGGAACCGGCTCTAACACCCTTTATCCCTGTAACTGATCCTATCCTCAATATTTGTCATAGGTTGTATGAGTAAAATTGTAAAGTTAGGTACCCAACTTCTGAAACTTGTTTACTCTATACTATTGCTCCTCCAGAGAAGCAGGATACCAAGGAATGGCAAGATGTTAATTGTAACTCGATATTTATAGATCTATGATAGCTATTTTAGTAGGTCTTCTTTAATACTTCATCCTTTAAACAGAGTGCAACCATTATAATTTTCTCTTGGTACAGGTAAAATTTGAAATTGGCCAAACCCAAGGGCCAATTAAAATTAATTTTGGAAGCAAAGACTTGTGCAAAAAAAATGACCCATCAATAAAAAGCAATATAATACAAACTAAAAGAAGGTGCAGAAAAAAATAAATATTCTCAGAATTTAGAAAAGAGAAGATATTGCTGGTCAGAGAAAACTTCATCTATGTAATAGAATTTAGGAGGGGAGCTGACAGCTAAATATAAAAAGTTACATATTCTAATTATAATGTATTCTCAAAACACAACCTCCAAGCCACAAAAGTTGCCTAGAATTTTTGTTAAATGTATCTACATATGAGAACACATTCATTACCTTCTTTCATACTAAGGGATAATTGATCTGCCAAAGAGATTTGAAGGGAAGCACAGATACTAAAAATAAGACCACAAGATTGGCAGGTAGTTCTTTTGGAAGTAGATTTCCTTCTTACTAAATGCAAACCTTATAGGGTTCCTATTTGAAATCCATATCTTAAAATAAAATATAACATACACCAAGACAACCCACCATCTAAACAATAGTCAAAACTTCCCTTACTAGGGAAGTTTCTTAAGCCTACAACACAGTAACCATTTTTAGATAAATGATTTTTACAACAGTTTGTCAGTATTGTTTCATCAAAACATAACTGCCTGGGGCAGACACAGATGAACGTTTTTCTCATTCAGCAGCAGGGAATTCCATTCCAGGGAATGGAATGTTGATGCTGAGGAAAGAAAATGAAGCTACAGGGAAACACGTGTGCCTGCGTGGGAGAAGGGGAGGAAGAATAACATTTATAGAGTGTTATCCATGCCAGACCCTGTGGTAGCACAGCGAGAGGATGATTAACTAGGCAAATCTTTGTTCTGTAAAGAAAATAATAGAATATATATATAAATAATTATAACAAAAGTTAGAAAGTTCTGAGCACAATAAAAGAGGCATCCCTTTTCCTCCTTTTAAAGGACTGGGGAGCTTAGAAAAGGTATAGTTGAATTTCAGCAGGTTGGGTCAGGGTCAGTTAATGAGAAATGAGTTCTTAAAGATTCAGTGGTTAATTCTGGACATGAGGGAATAAGCACAAGAAATAGCATAAGCAAAAGCGTGCCCAGGATCAGCAGGCAGTCCAGTTTAGCTGTAGCTTCGTGGTGCTTATGTTATCCAGGACGCTTGTTTGCAAATGACAGAAACCCAACCTGAACTAGCTTAGGCAAAAGTGAAGAATTAGCTCAAGGAATTCAAAATTGAACAGTCAGTCTAGGTTAGGGCAATGAACCAAGGCTTCCAGAAGTTCTGGAACCAGGAACTTTAACACCACCAGAACACTCTTGCTTCTTTGGCTTGCTGCATTGGCTTCAATTTCTCTCAAAACAGACTGGCTTCCTTCATAGAGCTGGAATGTCGCACCCCCTAGTTTTACATCTTACCACTTTCACCACTAGAACGAGACTAATGCTCTTAATTCAAGTTTGAAAAATCCTGGGGGGAAAAATGCTGATTGGTCAGTCTTGACTCGGTATCCATCCTTAGACCAATCCCAGGGGGCCCACGGGAATGGCAGGGCACACCATAGATATACACCATAATATATGAGAAAAAGAGAGAGATGAGTATGGAAAGCAGTTGAATCTTGTGAAGCTGTGCTCTGGGAATTGGTAAGAACTAAAGTTGCCTTTTTTTTTTTTTTTGAGACAGAGTTTCACTCTGTCACCCTGGCTAGAGGGTACAGGGACATCATTGTAGCTCACTGCAACCTTGAACTCCTGGGCTCAAACGATCCTCCTGCCTTAGCCTCCCAAGTAGCTGGGACTACAGGTGCATACCACCACTCCAGGCTAATTTTTCTGCTTTTTGTAGAAACAGGAGTCTCACTCTTGCTCAGGCTGGTCTCGAACTCCTGAGCTCAAGCATTCCTCCCATCTTGGCCTCCCAGAGTGCTGAAGTTGGCATCTTTAAAACAAGCATTTCAGTAAGGGGGAAAACGTGTTGGCCCCAAATTATGGTAACATTCACTGAATTATCAGGGTAAAATGGGGTTAAAAATATGACGACATTGTTCAAATTGATTAATATTTTGTTATTTCCACCAAGATGCGAAACACAGAGGATCTCTCACAATGGCTTAAGGGCAGTAGGACCTGGGATCCTTCTTCTTCAACCTTTCAGCTGGGTGAATTTAGGTGAATATCTTTTTTTGGCGGGGGTGTGGGCAGAGTCTTGCTCTAGAGTGCAGCAGCATGGTCATAGCTCACAGCAACCTCAAACTCCTGGGCTCAAGTGATCCTCCTGCCTCAGCCTCCTGAGTAGCTAGGACTGCAGGTGTATGTCGCCACATCCAGCTGATTTTTTTATAGAGACGGGGCCTCAGTCTTGTTCCATTTGGTCTAGAACTTCTGGCCTCAAGCAATCCTCTGGTCTCAGCCTCCCAAAGTGCTAGGATTACAGGCATGAGCCACCACACCCAACCTAGGTGAATATCTTAACCAACCTGAGCCTCGGTTTCCTCACTGAAAAACAATAATAATATTTTCAGCTAATATGTATTGAACTGATGTTCTAAGCACTTTTCAAATATTTCATTCAGGCCAGGAGTGGTGGCTCAAGCCTGTAATCCCATGCTTTGGGAGGTCAAAGCCAAAGGATTGCTTGAGGCCGGGAGTTCCAGACCAGCCTTGGCAACATAGCAAGCCCCAGTCCCTACAAAAATTAAAAACAATAGCCAGGCATGGTGGCACACACCTGTAGTCCTAGCTACTGGGGAAGCTGAGGCAGGAGGATCACCTTAGCCCAGGAATTCAAGGCTGCAGTGAGCTATGATCATGAGCCACTGCCCTCCAGCCTGGCTGACAGAGGGAGACCCTGTCTCAAAAAAAAAATTTTTTTTCCATTTAATCCTCATAAGAAATTTACAAGGCTTTATAAATCTGAGATAATAATCCCCACTCACAGGGTTATTGTAAAGATTAAAAACTCATGTAAGATGATACATACCCCAATTGCCTGGCACACAGCCAACACTCAATACATCATTATTTCTAATTATCCATTGCCCAGAAAAGGAACCAGAGGCTTTGAAAAAACGAAAACAACAACAAATGATGGAAAGGACTCTATGACTCCTTATCCCTGACATAGAAGGGGGTAGTTAGGGTATGACTTCATAGGAACTAAAATAGGCCAGGAAGAGAACTACTACCAACTAAACAGAAAGTAGGAAATAGATAAATTTAATAGCGGAATGTCAAATGAAAGAAGTGGGCTAAGTTTTCGGTTCTTTTTCTTACAGGATAGAACTTCCCAAAAAAGGTCCATCTGTAAAACAGCTGAGCCATTTAAGGTTTTTCATCTCTTTGCCCTGAATGCAAACAACTGGGATTATTCAACCGAGGACGCGGACTAACAGTGTATTCACTGACAAAAACCAATGCGCTTGGGCTCTGTGCTGAGCCCTTTATATACAGCTGACCCTTGAACAATGCAGGGGTTAGGGGCGCTGACTCCCTGCACAATGGAAAATCCATGTATTAACTTTGGACTCCCCCAAAACTTAACTACTAATAGCCTACTGCTGACCGAAAGCCTTACTGATAACATAAACAGTAAATTAACACACATTTTGAATGTTATATGTATTATGTACTGTAATCTTGCAATAAAGTAAACTGGAGAAAAGAAAATGTTATTAAGAAAATCACAAAGAAAAGAAAATATACATGGCCCAGCGCAGTGGCTCACGCCTGTAATCCCAGCACTCTGGGAGGCCGAGGCGGGAGGACTGCTTGAGCTCAGGAGTTTGAGACCAGCCTGAGCAAGAGTGAGACCCCATCTCTACCAAAAAGAAAAAGGAAAAAAAGAAGTAAAAATAAAATAAAACCCAGTCCGGCATTGTGGTGTGCGCCTGGAGTCCCAGCTACCAGGAAGCTGAGGCAGAAGATCGCTTAGAGCCCAGAAGTCGGAGGTTGCAGTGAGCTACAATGACATCATTGCACTCTACCCAGGGCAGTGGAGTGAGACACTGTCTCAACACAAAGAAAAAAAGAAAAAGAAAATATATGTACTATTCATTAAGTGGAAGTGGATCATCATAAAGGTCTTCATCCTCACTGTCTTTACATTGAATGGGCCGAGGAGGAGAAAGAGGAGGAGGTGTTGGTCTTGCTGTTTTGGGAGGAGTGGCAGAGACGGAAGAAAATCCACATATAAGTGGACCCTCAGAGGTTAAAACCCTTGTTACTCAAGGATCAAATGTACGTTAATATCTTTTACTCCCCCAACCACCAATAGGGTGGATCCTTTCTCTGCGCTATGTATGAAATAGATGAGAAAACCGAGGCTCAGAGTTTAGAAGTGACTTTATGCAGGTCATCAGCTAGTGAGTAGCAAGACTGGGATTCAAACACAGGTCTGTCTCACGTCAAAGCCTAGAATACAAAGTCAGTCCCATTTCCTTACCAGGGAGAGTACCCACTCAAAGCATGAATATTACTAAATCTGAAAAAACTGGTGAAGCAATAGGCACTTCTCAACTTCTCTTTCCCTACCCTTGCTCCCATGTTTATCCCCCTCCTTTACCTCAGACACCACCTCCTGGCTGCCCAGAGCTGCAGGCTTTCCCCAAGGACAGTCTTCTCTTCAAAATGTGTCTGTCCTGTGCTACTCTTCACCATAGTGATACGGCATTCTGAAGAACTGATGTGCCCATCCCTCTAGTTAACACATTTTTGCATTCTAAATTGAACTTCCCGGGAGTATCGAAAAATGTTAAGAAATAATTCAAATGATGGAAATTTCAGAATCTGGAAGAAGGGGATGGATCAGACCAAAGGTGTTTAAAAACAAGTAGGCCTCTGAGAGTTTCTCAGGTTGTACCACATAGTCCTACAGACACACACCCATGAGTTCCTTCAGAGCTGAGACTGGGGCTGTCTTGTTCAGTGCCTGAAAATCAATAAATATATGATGAATGCATGAATAATATTTGAAAGGTATGATAGCCCCTTACTTCCCCTTGGCCTCAGACTAACCCAACAAATGTGCCAACCAACGTTCCAGGTAACAGGATTTTTGTTTGTCGTTTGCAAAACACTCCTTCCTAACCCCTCCCTCAGTGAGCCCTACTGATCCTCCCATAAGGTCAGAAAGAACTGAGCCTCAGTGAGTAGCAGTGAACCCCATCATTATGAAATATGGAACAAAGCTTTCAAATGTACTGAGAGAATGAAGATGAACAGGTTTGCCTTTGTGTGGTGGTGAATGTGAGTTAATGCAGACAGTCAAAGCACTCACAAAAATCCAGCAAAACCAGCAGTTCCTTGAGAAACATTCACCAGTCTTTTGAGGGTTTATAGATGCATGGATGGATTCTTTCGGTTGCAAAGCAAACCAACGTAAGTAAAAAGGGTTACGGCTCATGTAACTGGAAATATCATGGGTACAACAAGCTTCAGAAATGGCTGGATGCAGGTAATCAAACAAGATCATCATGGATTTTATGTCTCACATATCTCCAAGCCCTGGATTTCTATATGATGGCTTCATTCCCAGGCAGCTCTCTGTATAAGAAGGAGTTCTAACAGATCCAGGCCTATGTTGCCCTTAGAACTCTCTCTCTCTCTTTTTTAATTATAAAATAAAATATAAATATTAAAAAAGAAAAACCCACCCAAAACAAATGCATAGCTCAGTCTAGGTGAACACTCTTGTCACTACCACCAAGTCAGATAACAGGATCTTGCCACCTATCCCAGAAGCTCCATCCATGGGCCTCTTTCCAATTGCAACTCTCCCGTATCCTGATTTATATAATAATCACCCAAAACTGGGGTTTAGTCTTTCCCATTCTTCTCCAAGCTTATATGTTTCTAAATTTCTTACAATCTTCCCCTTTCTGCCCTTACTTTACCCAATCTGTTAAATCCTTTGCACAGCTTCCCATGGTCTAGATTTTGCTGATTGCATAGTCTTGGTGTAGTTCAACATGTTTCTTTGTTCCTTGTATTTCCTGCAAATCTGAAGCTGCATCCAGAGACTGAATTAGACTCAGGTTTAGTCCTTTGGCAAGAGAATAAGAGGTGTTAGGCAAGACCATAGGGGACATAATGCCTGATTATCTCCCTTTTTTGATCTTAATAGCCACTGATGCCTAATGCCCATATCTATTAATTCACTGAGAGTTGTTAAATGATGATATTTCAATTCAAGTGTCAGCAAACTGTGGCCTGCAGCCCAAATCTGTCAAATTTCCCCTGTTTCTATAAATAAAATTTTATTGTCAGGAAGTAATAGTCAGGCATGGAAAGCCAAGATCTAAGGACCAATCTCTCTGGATGCACCAGGTTGCTGGTCCCCACTGAGGTCCTGCAATCTCCTTGAGACTAGGCAGATTAGGGTACAAGTCCCCAGAAGTCACAGAATCTGCAGACTTCTAACCCCCTGCTATCTCAAGGACTCTCCTTTCGCTCTCACAGCTTTTACCTACCCCACCCTACCTCATATGTAACCTCTCCTCCTTCCCCCAGAATAATCCCCCTAAGAAGCTGAAACTTTTGGAAACCTGACCCAGCACAGTAAGCCACCTTAGATAACCTCTTTCTTCAGCCCTGCCTTTCAAATTTTCTCTGAAGCAGGAAACCTAAAAGCTTATCTACCTTCTCAGAAAAGGAGGGAAGACCCCATGAATGAATGAATGAATGAAGAATAAATAAATGGCTGTTACTCTTTCCACAACAGCAAAACCCAACATCTCAATTTTTCTGCCACACCTTATTGGCTATCAAATACAAAACAAAAGGTTGTTCTGGAGGGCTCTATCTTTATGATACCCACTTTTCTTACAACTAACAGAAAAATCATTCGAATTTGCTGAAGGAAAATCGAGAATCTATTAAAATGACCCAAGGACCAGAGTATTGTGTTGTCACTGTAAGGAATGAGAGTCAGGACTGGGGACAGCTGCTCTGACCTCACCTCTTTTGCTTTGCATGTGCTCCCTTCTCCTTTCTCTGCAAAACACCTCTCCCTGTGTCCCTATTTCCATGACAAAAAGCAGCCATCCTGTGGCTCCCAACTCTATATCTTCTCAATTCAAGAGACAGCAGAATTTCACTAGAATCTCTCAAGGCCAAAATTTCCAGATGAACAAATCTGATTGTTTCACCCCTAGAGGTTGCAGACATCCCTTCTACTCATATGCTATGGGCCAGAACTCATTCGTAAGGCTAGACCTAGCTGTAGGGAGGCTGGGTTGTGTGGTTTCTAACTGGGTGGTCATAGGTTCTGTGGGATCTGCTACCAAAAGGAAGAAGGGTTAAATGGCTGCTGGAGACAGCTGCTTCTGCCACAGTCCATATCAAATGCCTAGTTATTTAAGACAAAAATGAGTGTGGCATCTCCTGGAAATAAGGCCAAGGACACATGATAGACTAACTCAAGCAGGGAACTGTAACCTGTAAAGAAAGAGAACCAGACACCAACAGGAAACAGACCTGATACCTTCTTTTTATAGCACAGAGTCACAAAAATGGGATTCCCAGACCACAGGCTATGTGTATTTTAAAGTTTAATTTAGGCCGGGCGCGGTGGCTCACGCCTGTAATCCTAGCTCTCTGGGAGGCCGAGGTGGGCGGGTCGTTCTGAGCTCAGGAGTTCGAGACCAGCCTGAGCAAGAGCGAGACCCCGTCTCTACCAAAAATAGAAAGAAATTAATTGGACAGCTAAAAATACATATAGCAAAAATTAGCCGGGCATGGTGGCACATGCCTGTAGTCC
>CAUYSK010049400.1:0-60428 GCA_963575035.1 Avahi laniger
GTTTTTCCATTCTTGGGATACCTCGCTTAGTAGAATGTGTTCTAGCCCTTTCCAGGAGTATATAAGAGGTGCTATGTCACCATTGTTTCTTAAAGCTGAATAGTACTCCATGGTATACATATACCACATTTTATTAATCCATTCATGTGTTGATGGACACTTGGGTTGTTTCCACATCTTTGTAATTGTGAATTGTGCTGCTATAAACATTCGGGTGCAGGTGTCTTTCTTATACAGCATCATTTGCTCTTTTGGGTAGATGCCCAGTAACGGGATTGCTGAATATCTTAAAGAAACATGAAAGTGAGTGAATCTTCATTGAGGGTCTTTGCCTTAACTTTCAGTGTTGATTTGTTTCCCCTCTGCATTGGTTACAAAATCTGCTTTTCTTTGTGGTCTGAATGGGTTGGTCAGAAAGGTTCCAACAAAGATGGCAGTAAATAGGCTGAGGCAGTGTGTGGGCATGGGATACTCTGGGGTTGAACTACTACATAATAACAAAGGTTCAAGCTCAATGATCACTCAGTGTGACATTATCATTATCATGAGGTTTCTTCCTCCTACTTCCTCTTCTTTTTTGTTCCTTCCCTCTCTCAATCCCTCCCCTTCGTCTTTGTTTAGAACATTTGCTTTATGGTGAACTAGCTGAAAGAAGATCTAGTTTTTCCAAAGATGTGATATTTTGATTTTTAATTTATCCCCAGGAAGGAAGCTAAGACCCTCCTGAATTATTGATCATTAATGGTGGGAGGACATAGGTTAGGGAAAACCAGAAAATTGCACTCTGAGACTTACTAGGGGAAAGTATAATGTTTTAGAATGGGAAATTGGGGATAGGAACTCTAAGAGTATGTATCTATGAGAAAGAGAACACCAGGAAGTATTCTAGTAGAAAATTATGATGCCAGGAAAGAATCTCAGGATATGGCCCTGGAGGAAAATATCTAACTATATATTCTTTGAGAGAAATAGAAGACAAAACAAATTTCATTGGCAACAGACTGTGAAAATAGCAATTCAAGTGATCAAAACAGCCCCTGCTTCTCTTCTCTAATCAGTCTTGTCTCAGTCCTGCCCAAGTTTAGTATGAGTTTTTCATTGGTTTTCCTAGTCAATTTTAAAAAGTCATGATGTTCTCTCATTTGTCTCCCTTTCTTTGACCCATCTTCTTCATAGGAGGAAGTCAGTGGGAAGTCAGATAAATCCCATTATCTAAAGTTTTTTACTAATGTAATAAAGGAACTTATGGGTCTCACCATTGTAATCAGAAATTTGAGGTTTTAGACTCAGCACCCTTTAAAGAAGCATTTAGAAGCTTCCTGCTGAATCACTGCATCAACTTACAAGATTTGGGAATGTGCAAAATCACCACTACTGCTTAAAGAGTTGCAATTTATCTAAATGTGTCACAAGGGATTGAAACAACTAAGTCTTGACGTGTGTTACAAGAAAACTAGCAAATTTATTAGAATAAGAAAATTTCTAGGCCGGGCGCGGTGGCTCACGCCTGTAATCCTAGCACTCTGGGAGGCCGAAGCGGGAGGATTGCTTGAGCTCAGGAGTTCGAGACCAGCCTGAGCAAGAGCGAGATCCCATCTCTACTATAAATAGAAATTAGCCAAACAACTAAAAATAGAAGAAATTAGCCGGGCATGGTGGCTCGTGCCTGTAGTCCCAGCTACCTTTGAGGCTGAGGCAGGAGGATCGCTTGAGCGCAGGAGTTTGAGGTTGCTGGGAGCTAGGCTGACGCCATGGCACTCTAACTTAGGTAAGAGAGTGAGACTCTGTCTCAAAAAAAAAAAAAAAAAAGAAAATTCTAGCTTTTATTTTTCCTCAGTAGCTCAAGAATAGCAAGATCAGTGAAAGAAAAAAATTGTTTTGAAGCATTTTCTTTCAGCCTTCTCTGTAGCTTTCAAGCACTTTTTGAATAAAAATTGACTTCCATTCATGAAAGGGAGACTCATTTCCTTCTGATCATATAATTTGTTAACTAAGAAGGGATTATATGCATTTCTTTTACAAGTGGAAAGGTTAAGGTTACCTATTGCCTGACACAAGTACACTGTATAAAAGGCAATGGAATGGCCCAGAAAAATTAAACAATGTTCAACAATGGTTGTTAACAAAAAATTAATCATACCACATCCTAAAAATATTTGGTATACTTGCATTTAACATTGATATCCTCAGTTCATTTCTCAACCTGATAAAGAGCACCTATGTAAAATCCACAGTTAATATCATACATAATCATGAAAGATTAAATTCTTTCTCCCTAAGATCAGAAAGAATACAAGGATATCTGCTCCCATAACTTACATTTAATATTGTACTAGAGTCCTAGCTAGAGGAATTAAGCAAGAAAAGGAAATAAAAGACATCCAGTTTGGAAGAGAAGAACTACAACTATTTCTATTTGCAGATGGCACAATCTTATATATAAAAAATTCTAAGGGGTCCACTAAAAGCTAATACAATTAATAAACAAGGTTAGCAAAGTTGCAGGACACAATATCAATATACAAATATCAATTGCTTTTCTATACACTTGCAATGAGCAAACCAAAAATGAAATTTAGAAAACAAATCTATTTATAATAGCATTGAATGTAATAAAATACTTAGGAATAAACTTAACAGATAAAACACAAAACTTATACTTTAAAAACTATAAAACATTGTTGAAAGAGATTCAAGACGACCTAAATAAATGGAAAGACATCTCACGTGTATAAATTGGAAGACAACATTAAGATGGCAATATTCCCCAAATTGATTTACAAATTCAACACAATCCCTATTAAAATCCCAGATGACTTCTTTGCAAAAACCGACTTGATCCTAAAATTCATATGGAAATTCAAGGGGCCCAGAATAGCTAAAACAATCTTGAAAAAGAAGAACAAAGATGTAGGACTCATATTTTCATATTTTAAAACTTACTATACAAAGAAACAGTAATCAAGACAGTGTGGTACTTGTGTAACGATAGACATATAGATCAATGGACTAGAATTGAGGCTCCAAAAACAAACCCATACAGCTACAGTCAATTGATTTTCAACAAGAGTGACAAGACAATTTAATAGGGGAAAGAAGAGTCATTCAACAAAGGATTCTAGGACAACTGGATATCCATCTGCAAAAAAAGAAGTTGCACCCCTACCTTACACCATACATGAAAATTAACTCAGAATGGAAGACAGACCTAAATATAAACAGCTAACACTGTAAAAATTCTAAATGAAAATATAGGTATAAATCTTTGTGTTTTTGGATTATGTGGTTATTTTTCAGACATGACACAAGTAACCAAAGAAAAAAATAGATAAACTAGACACTGCAAAAATTAGCTTTTATTCAGCAAAGGACACAATCAAGAACATTAAAAGTTAACACACACAGGCCGGGCGCGGTGGCTCACGCCTGTAATTCTAGCCCTCTGGGAGGCCGAGGTGGGTGGATTGTTTGAGCTCAGGAGTTCGAGACCAGCCTGAGCAAGAGCAAGACTCCATCTCTACTAAAATTAGAAAGAAATCAATTGGACAACTAAAAGTATATAGAAAAAATTAGCCGGGCACGGTGGCGCATGCCTGTAGTCCCAGCTACTCAGGAGGCTGAGGCAGGAGGATCGCTTGAGCCCAGGAGTTTGAGGTTGCTGTGAGCTAGGATGATGCCACGGCACTCTAGCCCAGGCAACACAATGAGACTCTGTCTCAAAAAAGAAAAAAAAAAAAAAGAAGAAAAAGACTGATCACTTCAGACCAACAGTCAGCATTATACGTATATAATTATAATAGAGGCACTATTTTTGAAAAGATGATAAAGTTGTTATTTGCAGATGACCTTATTACTTGCAGATACTCTTGGCAGACAAACAACCAAAAAACTCTTTAGTAAGAATTCAGAGTAAGGTAGCTAAACAGAAAAAATACATATTTAAAAAAACCAACATCTTTCTTATATACCTATAACTGGTTAGAAGCTGTAAGACAAGTGAAAGGATCCTAGTCACAATAGCAAAATAGACATAAATTTGGCCTACAAATAACTTTAACATGTCAAATTTATATTAAAATATTACAAAACTTTACTGTGACAGGTATGGAGATGTACTACTCAGATCTCCTTTCAAGTGAGAACCTGAAGCAAGGAGTGCAGCTGGCTGATACCCTCCAGCTGCAGCCCCTTTTGACCTGCTGCCCTGTTCAAGCAGAAGTCACACTCGCCCTGGGCAGCTCCTAGCCAAGGACTGAGTATAGCAGGGTAGTGGGCCTGCCACTTTTGCACAACCCTGGACTCCAGGCCATCTTTGCGCCAGAGCTTCACATTAGGTTGGTCGAGACTTTCTGAAATCTATTTCTAACCAATCTTCCTTCTTTCCCTCTCTCCTTTCATAGATACGTGAGCTACCCTGTGGTCTGATGTAGTTACCTACTGCTGCTCCTAATCTCCTTAATCTTTCGTAAGTGCTGCCCCAGTAAGTTTCTTGCCCTTCTAACTCCATTTTGCTGTCTGCTTACCAGAGAACTCGAATGGACACACTTGGTATTGGGAGTGGTGTGAGAAAGCAGGCAGTGAGATGGAATTTGGGCCCTGGATCACTCATCACCCAGCTTTCAAATACCACCTAAGCTGTGCTTTAGCTATATTCCAAGGTTCTGATAGTGTTTTCACTATCATTGCTTTTCTAAATATCCTGTTGATTCAGAGAGAGTGAATAAATGAGGCTATAGCATCTCTGACCTCAACTTACTTTTTTGTTGTTTATATTTGACTATAGTAGCTCCATTATGAATTCTATTTTTAGGCAGGGAATTATAGGACTATTTCTCCTCTACTCTATTGGTCTCTTGAAGACATAGAAGTCTATCTCCTAGTTTAGGCCATCCCAAATAAGGGGGAAGGAGAGTCTCATAGCTGGCCTCCAGAGTTATTTTTAGCTTAAAATAGAAAGCTCTTCACATTTGGCCTTTGCCTTATCTCCTATCACTTCTTCAGCAAGTATTCTTTCACTCTAGCCATTCAAATTCTTGTAATTTCCTAAATGGGTCATGTTATTTTAGGGTTTAACTGCTACTTAAACATGTTGTTCCCTTGACCTGGCATACCCTTTTCCCCAATTCTCTATTTAGAGAATTTCTTTTGGCCCTTCAAACATTCCCTTTTGAGAACCCTTCCTTGACTCCTAATTCTTATTTATATGTAATTCCTCCATATTGTTATCTCTTGTGTATATTGACTGCTATTTCACAAATTACTGCTCACGGTAAGCTCCTGGAGGGTAGTGGGTCATGTCTTACATGATATTATTTGGCATACAATCAGGAGCATTCATTTATTTTCAGAATAAAGGACTCTCAGCCATGGAAGTGGTCAAAATTCTACTTTAAACTGTTTTTTGAATGATTTTATTTTTTCCTAATATCCATTAGTTTTCAATAAGTTCTTTTCAATTTAGCTGACCTTTCTTGTCTCTCAGAGTAATCAACCTCTACTACCTCTAAGATAGCTTGTGAAGCAACTTGTTAGCTGATCGTTTTCTATCTTTTCTAATTAAGACAGATGATACCACTGTCAGGTTTCTAACTTGTCAAATTAAAATTAGAGTGGGTAAATATCTAGCTTATTTTCCAATTAACAAAAAAAACCTTGTTTTTTGAGTACATTTCTTTTTAATAGTATTTCTGACATTCTTTTTAATAGTAATATTGAGATATAGTTCACATATGTTTCATCCATTTAAAGTACACAATAAAATAGTCTTAAGTATAGTCACAGAGTTATGCAACCATCACCACAGCACTTTATTCCTTTTCTATTGCAGAATAATGTTCCATTCATCAGTGATATACACTGAATTGTTTCCACTTTTTGGCTTTTATGAATAATGCTGCTATGAACATTCATGTATAAGGGTGTCTTTTTTGGTGGAAAATATGCCTTTTTAAAGAATACAGACATTTACACCATGATCACTGCATAGTAAATTAAAGAACAGATTTCTTCACAAGGTGGTTTTAAAGAAGCCCCAAATTTCTGATCATTTTCAAATTGCTTACTTTATTCCTTTGAAAAGGCATATCGAGAAAGGATATAAGCAGATGGAGAGAACAAAATTGTAATACATATATCTGGGAAAGGATTTGTATCCAGAGTGTATAAAGAACCATAAATCAATAAGAAAAAAACAGACAACTAACTAGAAAAATGGGCAAGAGACTTATAGAGGTACTTCACAAAAGAGGAAATACAAATGGCCAATGAACACATGAAAAGGTGTTAACTCTGTTAGTCATCAGGTAAACGCAAATTAAAACCACAATGTACATTCCCAACACAAAGAAAAGATAAATGTTGGAGGTGAGGGATACCCCAATAACCCTGATTTGATCACTACACATTGTATACAAGTATGAAGATATCACATGTACCCCCAAAATATGTACAACTATTGTATATCAATAAAAAAATGAATTAAAAAAAGAAAAACAAAAAAACCTCACAATATAATACCAATACATATCCACTAGAAAGGCTAGAAGAAAAAGAAAGAAAATACAAGTGTTGGTGAAGATGTAGAGCAACTAGAACTCTCAAACACTGCTGGTGGGAATGTGAATTGGTATAACCATTTCAGAAAGCTGTTTGGTAATATCCATAAAGCAGAACATATGCATACCCTTTTTTTTTTTTTTTTTTGAGACAGAGTCTCACTCTGTTGCCCTGGCTAGAGTGAGTGCCATGGCGTTAGCCTAGCTCACAGTAACCTCAAACTCCTGGGCTCAAGCGATCCTACTGCCTCAGCCTCCCGAGTAGCTAGGACTACAGGCATGTGTCACCATGCTCGGCTAATTTTTTTTTTTATATATACATTTTTAGTTGTCCAGATAATTTCTTCCAATTTTTTTTAGTAGAGACGGAGTCTTGCTCTTGCTCAGGCTGGTCTCGAACTCCTGAGCTCAAACAATCTGCCCACCTCGGCCTCCCAGAGTGCTGGGATTACAGGTGTGAGCCACCGTGCCCGGCCAAGAACATATGCATACCCTTTGACCTAGCAATTCCACTTTTAGGCTTATACTCAACAGAAAGCGGCCATATGTTGACTAAAAGATTTGTATATGCATGAAGAGTGCTACAATAAATAGTCAAAGATTGAAGACTACTCAAATGTCCATTAACAGTGAAAGATAAATTGTGGTAGTTACATAATGAAATACCAATGAGTATGAATGAATTATAAATACAGCAATATGGATCAACCTCACAATATAACGTTGATTGAAAGAAGCCAGACCCAAAAGAATACATACTGTATATTCCATTTATGTTATGTTCAAAAAGCAGGTAAAACTAACCTTTGGTTTTAGAGGTTAGACCAGTGATTACCCTTGCAGGGCGACAGCAACTGGTAGGGATCATGAGAGGCACTTCTGGAGTGCTAGTGATTTCTCTTTTGATCTGGGTGCTAGCTATATGGTATGTTCAGGTAGTAAAAATTAATCAAGCTATACACTTAGGAGTTGTAAACTTTTGCATGTAAGTTTTATACTTGAATAAAAAGTTTAAAAGCAAAAAACAAAAAAAAGGGGGAGCTAGGTATACATGTAAAAAATAAAGGCTGAGTGTGGTGGCTCCCGCCTATAATCCCAGCACTTTGGGAGGCCAAGGAGGGAGGACTGCATGAGGTCAGGAAATCAAAACCAGCCTGGGCAACATAGCAAGACCCTGTCTCTACAAAAAATAAAAAGATTAGCTGGGTGTGGTGGCACAGGCCTGTAGTCCCAGGTACTCGGGGAGGCTGAGACAGGAGGATCACTTGAGCCCAGGAATTTGAGGTTGCTATGAGCTATGATCATGCCACTGCACTCTAGCCTGGGCAACAGAGACTTTGTCTTTAAAAAAAAAGAAGTAGAGAGGAATTCTATTGTATCTGAAGACTCTATTAAGGATCAATGAATGGTAAAACATAGTCTGCTCCTAATGGAAAGTGAACAATGAAACTATTCAAAGCACATATGGGTAGAAAATTATCTTTTCTGGTGACAGAGATACATATTAGATGCACATATTTTTAAGGCACATATGATAATCTGTATAACATTTAGAAATGAAGCAAAGTGAAATAAATAACTTAATTTCTATTTAAATATTTTTTCATTTTCTGTCTTCTAAATAACTCCCCTCTCCCTTTCCCTTATATCTATCACTAGTGTTCCATCATTAGCACAATCTTTATTATTAAGACTATCTATGTAAATCACAGTGTCCCTAATTTTAGAAAATAATATCCTGACTATTTTTATCAATCAATGAAAGAATTAGCTTAAAGTTGCCTTTTCATCAGTGTCCAATTTTAAATACAGTCTTGGGAGAAAAGAAGAGTGCCTTTCAATCTCCAGTACTTCTTTATTCTGAATCTACACTGACTTTTAAGTCTTTGTGGGCTTCTAATAGAAATGTTAAATCAAAGCTAAGTAGTCAAAACATGTTCTGAAAACAAGTAGCCATGGTAATATAAACAGCAGCTTCCAATAACTACAATTCCGTGCACCTGGAAAACCCAGGAATGTTGCAACAAAAGAAACAAAAGAGGCGGTAGATAACTACAATTACAGATTTCAAAAAGTAATACCAGACTGGGCGCAGCTCATGCCTGTAATCCTAGCACTCTCGGAGGCCGAGGCAGGAGGATTGTTTGAGGTCAGGGGTTTGAGACCAGACTGAACAAGAGTGAGATCCCTGTCTCTACTAAAAAATAGAAAAAATTAGCTGGGCTTGGTGGCACATGCCTGTACTCAGGAAGCTAAGGCAGGAGGATCACTTGAGCCCAGGAGTCTGAGGTTGCAGTGAGCTATGATGATGCCATTGCACTATACCCAGGGTGACAGAGCAAGATTCTGTCTCAAAAAAAAAAAAGTCATTTTATCAAAAAGACTCTTGCACTAGAATGTTTATTGTAGCACAATTCACAATCATAAAGATGTGGAATCAACTCAAGTACCCATCGATTCATGAGTGGATTAATAAAATGTGGTATATGTACACCATGGAGTACGACTCAGCCATAAAAAATGAATTAATACCTTTTGCAACAATCTGGATGGAACTGGAGACCATTCTCCTAAGTGAAGTATTGCAAGAATGGAAAACAAATACCACATGTACTCACTATTAAATTGGAACTAAACGATCAGCACTCATATGCACAGATAGAAGTAAAGTTCAATGGAAATTATGCAGGTGGCAGCAGAGGAAAGGGAATGGGCGAAATCATACCTAACGGGTGCAATGTACACTGTCTGGGTGATGGGCACACTTACAATTTTGACTCAAGCAGCACAAAAGCAATCCATGTAACCCAAACATTGGTACCCCCGTAATATTCTGAAATAATTAAAAAAAAGAATAATAAAATACACACTCATGGACCTACCACCCAGCTTCAGAAATAGAGCATTATTGCTAGCTTCCTGGAAACCCTTTCTCTGAACTCCCAGGTGAACACTATCTTGGATTTTGTGTTGATAATAGCTTATTTGCTTCATAGGGTTTTTTAAACCATGTGTGAAATATCTCTGAGCATTGTTTATTTTCCCTGGTTAGAACGGTAGAAAATTGGATTCACACTGTATGCATTCTTCAGTGACTTGGTGCTCTAGCTTAACGTTGTGTCTTTGACACTCATTCATGTTGATGTGTATGGCTGTATTTCATTCATGTCCACTATTGTACAGTATTCGAATATATGAATATGCCTCAGTCTAATTATCTTTTTACTGGTGATGGCGAGTTGATTGTTTTCAGTGTTTTGCTCTCAGGAACAAGGCTGCTGTGAACATTTTTTCAACATCTCCTGGTACATATGCAAGAAACTCTTTAGGTTATACACCTAGAGATGGGATTACAAGGTCATAGATATGTGCATGTTCAACTTTACTTTTCTAAATTGATGAGCTTCTACTAACAGTAGACAAAAGTACATGTTGGTTTTTCATTTTTTGGTCCACCCTTGCTATTATCTGACTTTTCAATTTTGCCAATCTGGTGTGTGGAAATGGTATCTTACGGTTTTAATTTGCATTCTCCTGAATACGAAAATGGTTCAGCATCTTTTCAAATGTTTATGGTCATTTTTATTTCCTCTTTGGTGGAATGTATGTATCTCTTTGTCAATAGCACACTTTCTTAAATATTTTAGCTATTAAATAAGCCTTAATATCTCATAAGACAGGTATCCCTATCTTATTTTCCATTTTTAGGAATGTTTTTGCTATTCTTGGTCCCATTCTCCTCTATATAATTTTAGAATCAGCTTGTCAAATTCCACATTTAGCTCTATTGAGTCTTTTATTGAAATAGCATTGAGTGTATGGATCCAACTGGGAAGAACTGACATCTTTACAATGCTGAGTCTTCCAAGCCAAGAATATGCCATATTTCTCCATTTATTTAAGTCTTCTTTAATGTCTTTCTATATAGTATTATAATTTTTCCATAAAAGGTTTACTCATCTTTTGATAGATTTTTTTCCTTGATTCACTTATCTCTCCTGATAATTTAAATGCACTTCAAAAAATTGTATTTTCTAACTAACTTTTTTCTACAGTATAGAAAATCTACTGATCTTTTATTTTGAGTTTGTGGTGAGCAATCTTGCCAACTACCTTATTAGTTTTATAATTTAACTGTAGATTCTCTTGATTTTTCTGCATAGAAGATATCACCTGCAAAAAATATTTGCTTTTCCTTATCAATTCAAAAACCTTTTTTTCTGTTCTTACTGTCCTGGCCCAAACCTCCAAAATAGTGCTGACTAAAAACTGTGTCAGCTAAGTTATGATACGGTAACAAGCAACCTGAAAATCTCAGAGGAAAAGGCTTATTTCTTGTTTGTGCTTCTTCTCCATATTGGGTTGGCTATAACATCTAGATCATTTTAATTCCAGAAGCAAGGTTGAAGGGGCATTCCCTAGCAGGGGCATTGCCAGAAAGTTAAATATGGTGGAATCACACTACGGCTCTTAAACTTTTCCCTAGAAGTGGAGTGTGTCACTGCCAATCAATTTCATTTGCCAAAGCAAGTCTATTGGCCAAGGTTGACATCAGCAGGGTGGGGGTGTATAATGTTAAACAGGGAGCAGCTGCAAATATTTTGAGCAGTAATACAATCTACCACAGATGTGGCAGATATGTAGATATGTAGATATGTGCCCCGATATTTTACTAATAGGAGCGCATCTTCAAGAATGGTGCTGCTGATCTATGACCACACTTTGAGGACTACTTTATTATAAGAACTCTGTGAAGTAAGTATTATACTATTAATACAGATGATAAACTTGGACAAGTAAATTAAATGTCTCACATCCACACAGTTGGGAAATTGGAATTTGAACCCATGTCTTTCTGGTTCTAAATGCCAGTTGGAGTGGAAGGAGAGAGAGGCACATGATTGATTTTGAGTTCCAGAAAAAAAAATCTGTGGGGTCTTACAGAGATTGATGCATAGTCTGCAAGTTCACTGCAAGGCTCTTGACAAAGTATTGTCTATAAAACATTTATTGACTCTAGTTCAAGTGCTATTGAGTCACTACTGTCATCATCTTTATTCCACACACAGCCATGACGGTCATACGTTCAAATCCAAATCCTTCATCTTTAGCTTTGCCTTGACTTTCAACAATTCTGTAGTATCAAATGGTCATGGTGTGCCTCCAACCTACCCTCATATACTCACACCCTGTTTTCCATGAAGGTTACTTCAACAAGGATACAAGAAAACTTTAGGTCAGCATAAAAATCACATATATGATTCTATTTTTAAAAAACAGTTTTTGTTACCCTTACCAAAGGTTTTTTGGTCGCTTGCTTCTCAAGTGCAACATGACTAATAAGAATCACACTGAATGACCCTGATGCTGAATATCTTTATCAAGAACACAAGCATCAACTTGTATTTGTATAGACTTTTCTAGTTTTGAAATTGCTTAAAGATCTTTGTTCTTCTTTTCAGATCTTCTCAAATATTCAAAAATATTATCAACAACCCCAATTTACAGATATAAATCATAAGCTTGGAGATGAGAGAAGAAACCTGTCTGATGTTTCTGGACAGTGTAGGTATTCAGTGTAAATATTTGCTAAATGAATAAATAAAAATGAAATAAGTAATATATTATAAAAATAGGCCTCAGATCTATAATGTTATCTTCATTTCCAATGGTTCCCATTTATATATTTTTTTAATCCCGAAATCCTTCACAGAGAATTATCTTGGAAAGTCCACTTTTTTCTTCCTTCCCTCCCTGTTACCCTAATATCCATTTTTGTTGAGCTCTTGTCACATGCTAGGTGTATCACAAATGCTATTTTATTTATTTTTTTTCAATTAAGATTAGGATTTAATCTTATTTAATCCTGTGAGATGGATGTTATTATTCCTATTCTAAAAATAAGGAAGGTCCCAACTGAGGGACATTCTATAAAATAGTTGGCATGTTCTCTACAAAAATGTCAAAATCACAAAGACAAAGAAAAGGAGACTAAAGACAGATGAAAACTCAATGAAATATGTGATCCTGTACCGGATCTTAGAAAAAAATTTCCTTCTTTTTTTTTTTTTTTTACTACAAATGAAAATTGATTTATTTGGAATATGGATTGTTGATTAAATAAAAATATTGCATTAATGTTAAATTTTCTAAATTTGATAACTGTATTATGGTCATGTAAGAGACCCCTTTTCTTAGGATATTCACACTGAATGCCATAGTTTGAATGTGTCATCCAAGGTTTATGTGTTGGAAACCTAATCCTCCATGCAATAGTGTTAAGAGGTGGGACCTTTAAAAGGTGTTTAGGCCATGAGGGTTCTTCCCTTATGCATGAATTAATGCCATTATTGTGGGTTGTGGGTTTCTGGTAAAAGGAGAAATTCACCGCCCCTCCTTTCTGTCTCTCTCTCTTGCACCCCCTTTTGCTCTTCTGCCTTCCAACATGGGATGACATCTCCAGATGTCAGCCCTTGATCTTGAACTTCCCATCCTCCAGAGCTGTGAGAAATAAATTTGTGTTCATTATAAATTACCCAGTCTGTTGTATTCTGTTACAGCAGCACAAAATGGACTAAGACACTGGAATTGGAATAGTAATTAAGGGTTTGTGAGACATAAAGATGTAGCCTGCTCTCAAATGGTCCAGAAAAAAAGAGACAGGGAGAATAATTAGGCAAATATGGGAAAACATTTAAAAACCTGAGTAAAGGGTATATGGAAGTTTTTTCCATTCTTCTTGCTGATTTCTATAAGTGGAAACTTTTTCCAAGCTAAAAATTAAAATAATAACGATAACCATAACAATAATAATAAAGATCAGCAAGATCAAGGTTGGTCCAAGGACATTGCCCACTTGGCATGATGCCCGATCAGGCCCCTAACTAACCCCTCTTGCCACCTGATTCTACTTTCCTACTGATATTCCACCATGGTGCTCCAAGCCCTGGATCTGAAGGTTTTCCACCACCCCATAGAGGGTGACCAGATGTCCCAGTTTACCTAGGACTATCCCAGTTTTTTTTTTTTAAGACAGAGTATCTCTTTGGAAAAAAATAAATAAATAAATAACAATAAAAAAATAAATAAATAAAAAGAGTCTCTCTTTGTTGCCTAAGTTAGAGTGCCGTGGCATCAGTCTAACTCACAACAACCTCAAACTCCTGGGCTCAAGCAATCCTTCTGCCTTAGCCTCCAGAGTAGCTGGGACTATAGGTATGTGTCACCATGCCTGGCTAATTTTTTCTATATATTTTTAGCTGTCCAGTTAATTTCTTTCTATTTTTAGTAGAGACGGGGTCTCGCTCTTGCTCAGGCTGGTCTCAAACTGCTGACCTTGAGTGATCCTCACGCCACGGCCTCCCACAGTGCTAGGATTACAGGCGTGAGCCACCGCGCCCAGCCTATATCTCAGTTTTAATAATGAAAGTCTTGTGTGCCAGGAAACCCTCAGTCCAGGGCAAACCCAGACAGTTGATCATCTTTATTTCCTGATAAAGCTTTTACCATGTTGACTATAGAGTGAGTTTAGGACCAGGAGAAGATGGAGGTTTTAAGGCCTCACTGCACTTTGGGAGGCTAAAACCCTAGTTACTTAAATCACATCAGTATCAGTCTAGCAAGCCCCATCCAAAACACCCTTGAAAGGGTCAGTTTACTGGCCGAAGATCTCATGATTAGTGAGTGGTATAGCTGAGCTAGAGCCCCAGGTTTGGTTCAGTGCTCCATTCATTCTTTCATTCATTCATCCATTAGTCTAGTCATTTAAAAACTGTATTTAGTATTGCTTATTATGTGTCAGGCACTGTTTTAGGCCCTAGAGGATATAGCCATGAACAAAAAAAGATCCCTACTTTCATGGAACTTACAGTGGTGGAGGAGACAGATAATGCACAAATGCACAACAGTAAACAAGAGAGAATGAGTGAAAAGAGATTTTGAGAGAACTAAAATAAAACAATATGACAAAGTATGCCTGGGTGACTATTTCAGATTGAGAAAACCAAAACAAGCTTTGAATGACAAAAAGGAGGTAGTCATGAAAGTTTGGGGAAGGACATTCCTGGATGAAGACCTAACAGATGCAACGGCTCTGAGGCAAGAACTATTTTGGCATTTTCAAAGAGCAAAATAAAGCAATGTAGTTGGGATACAGTATGTATGTGTGAGTGTGTGTATCAGGTGGGAGGAAGGGAAGGAAAAAAAAGGGAGAAGGGAGAGGGAAGGGGAGAAGGGGAGGGAGGAAGAGACAGAGAATGAGAAAGAAAGAGAGAGAGAGAGAGGACGGAGAGGGGGGAGAGAGAGAGAGAAAGAGAGCCCATTGTAAGAACAGTGGGAAGCTGTTTGAAGGTTTTAAGCAAGTCAGTGACATGATCTTGATACTTTAAAGGAGAGTGGATTGTCAGGGCACAGTTGTTCAAGTAAGGGATGATGGTGACTGGAATTATGGCAGTGGTAGTGAAGCTGGAGAGCAGTGGAGATCGGAGGAAGAGTTGACAAGCTTACTGATGGATTGGACAGAAGGGGTGAAAGAAAAAATAGAATCAAGATAATTCCTAGAGTTTTGCCCTGAGTGGCTCTTTGAAAGGCAATGCTGTTTACTGAGTTGGGGAAGGTGGGCAGTGGTGGGGAAGCAGACTGAGATGTGGAGAATCAAGAGTAATACTTTGGTCGTGTTAAGAGTGAGATGTCTGCCAGAGAGCCACATGGCTATCTAGTTCAGTAGACACTAGGCAATGTGGATCTGGAGTTCTCGAGAGAGGTCAGAGCTCAAAATTTAGAGCTGGAAGTCCTGAGTATGTGAAGAACTTCAGCATATGCTTGGAACTGAGAGAGGTGGCCTATGTTTTTCCCTAGGTGCATTTGCCGCCTAGATTTAGAGACTGGGCAAAGGAGTAAGAGATAGCAACAGCGACCTAGTGAAGTAAGAGGAAAACCAGAAGCCAAGTGAAGAAGCTCTTTTATTAAGGAGGTGCACTCCCCTCCATTCTGTCTGTGGCAAGAGGAACATGCACATTGTCTTATATTTGCATTAGCTCATACTAATTCTTTAAATTTGAATAGCACTTCGCTGATCAAGAGCTTTTCACAAGTTTTCTCATTTAACCTGTACAACAATCTTGGCAGATGTGTATTATTATCCTCATATTGCATTGGAGGGAACTGCTGCCAGACACGTTGAGTGTCCAGGGCCACAGTGCATCTTAGGCTTCAGGCTCCCCTAGAAGCAGAGCCTGAAGTGGAGATTCTTGTTCAAGTGGCTTACTGAGCAAGCATCCTCGGGGGAAGGCTAAAGAGGGAAGCAGGATAGGACAAGGGAAGAAAGTTAAGAAAGGATGTGGTCTAGGCTAGGGGCTGACTTCAAGCTGATCCCAGGCAGGGACCAGGGAGGCTGGAGCACAAATAGCACCACAGAATTGGTCTCCCCTTGAAATGGTTGGCCTTTTGTACTCCTGTGTCAGTCAGTCATTGGCCAATGGTTGTCCCTGGAAGGGGAGGGGCCTTAATCTCTTTGGAGAAGTGGCTCCCATTTGTCTGAAGGCAATTTCCTCAAAAAGGGGGCAGCTGTGAGTGGTTAGCTACCTACACTGTGAGTGGTTAACTAGTAGATAAGCACGCCAGCCAGGGAAATGGTGTCTGGGCAGGGTATCAACAGTATCCACTACACAGTGCTAATGGGGCATTAGGATTTGAACTCAAGTCTTCTGGTGTTATAGTTTCTCTCCTTCACACTGTGCTTCCCCTTGCACTGTAAGATCAATATAGGGTCCTTAACAGAGTGCAGATTGTTACCATGGCAAGTGGAGGGATAAGACCTGAAGGGGAGCAAAAGAGTAGAGTAGTAACTGAGAGGTTCTAGTGAAGTGGGAGAAAGGAAAGATGCTAGAAATAGAAGAGAAACTTGATCTATTTGTTAACATTACTAACATTGATTAAAATAAGAACTCCTATGCTCCAAATCTTCAAGTAGATATTTTCATTGTAATATTCAGCCTCATTACCCATGTCTTCCACATTAGAAATTTCATTTGAAAAATTGGTAACATGAAAAAAAAACATGTTCAAATTTGGGACAATCATCTTACTGGAAATGGGAGGCAGGGTTGATTGGTAAGATTGTTCCTGTAAATATTTAAAACATCTTTTTTTCTCTGTAGAAAATCCCTAACTCCATTTCAGACGTTTTCATCGTCTTCCTTTCACGAGCCCACTTTTAAGAAAATGCTGGAATTAGTTATACTTTGCTATAAAACTCACAACAACTTTTCATGTCCATTTTTCCCTTCTTTTGTGACCTCAGGATAATTAAGTGTCTTCTTCTTCCAAGAAGAAATGTGAAGCATGTGGTGAGCCTGCTGGCCTATTTGTTGATTTATGAGTCAAGTCTCCAGATATTACAGACAAAATTTGAAAGTCTCTGATTAAGAAGCCCTGCTGATTTAAGGATCTCACTAGAAATATGTGCATAATGAATTATCTACAGATAATAATTCAAATTGTCCCTGGGTGATTCATATCATCTGCTTTTATTAAATTATCCATTTTCTGGGGGATATTCGAGTCTGCAAAAAGTGAGATGTAGGGATGCACATAATATCGTAAGAGGTTTAGCAGAAAACAGTTTGACCTCAGAAGAGCTTTTACTCTCCATTTTAAGCTAATTTTCATGGCGCAGTGCATATATGTGTGAGACTTACACAGGCGTTTTACAAAAAACTTTTTTGTCTTGTATGTGCTTGAGCACTTGGCTCATTTAAAAATTGTTTTTGTGAAAAGACAACCATTATTTTTATGAGTGGTGATAGAGAGAGGTAGGATAAAAGTAATCAAATTATTTCTTAGAAAAAAATGGAAACAGCAGTCATGCAGGTCCATTTTTAGCAGGGCACATGGGCCTGACAAGGCATTAGTTAAGAGAATGTGTCACCCTTAAATATGTGGGTTTATTTAACAATGGAACAAGTAGATATATAAAGAACAGAGCTCCAGTACTGAGAATTTGGAAAGACCTATTTTTCTCCTTTTTTTTCCCCAAAAATGAAGATTTTTTTTTTCCAATTTCTCTCTTTTTATATAACAAAAGGGAGAAAAGAAAACCTTCACAAAACAGATGCATCAATATTCAAGAAGGCAGATGCCAGATTCAGGGAGGAGGTTTCTCTAGAGGCTGTGCCCTCTTCTGATGGACCTGGAGGCAGGAATGGGTTGGGATGGCAGGTTTAAACAAGGGCTAGCCTAATTGTCATCTGAAAACCTAACCGAGGTCTGCTCTTAAGGAACCTGGCTGCTGGAAAAGTTGAGGGGGAAGAATTTAAAGCAAGCATACAAACCTTCTGGAAGCTCGCCGATGCCTTCTGCTGCTCCTCCACGTTTTGATGCTTCAGGTTATTTTAAGGTTTTCATACCTCAGGCAAGGTGATTTATTATTATTGGGACTTTATATAACTCTTTATTTTTGCAAAGTGCTTCACAGTCATTTTTCTCTCCTTATTGTGTGCCATGCCTTCCCTCTCTTGCCACTGTAATTGGTTTTGGGGGAAGCGGCACTTCCTTTCCTAGGGAAAAGAAGATGCTATATCTGATATGAGGCACTTTTGGAGCTTTTGCCTTTGTTATTTCTTTGCTTTCCTTCTTTTGATCTCATTCCCTGCAGCCTCCTGTCACCTTCCATTTCATTCGTTCTACTCAGATCCACACTCATGTTTTTTTCACCTCTGTCCTCAAATCCCACATAGTCTTCTTGTTTTGGTCCCACATCTCCAGCTGAATCATTCTCTCACCTCTTGGCTCCAGTCATCAAGAAACAGCTTGATGTCCGTCCTTGTGGGCATCTCCTCTCATGCACTCCTGCTGCTAACCAGCCTGAATACCAGAACGTGGTGTGATGTTAGAGAGGAGTGCTCCCTGCTGTGGTAACTTAAGACACCAGAGGTACCACCTCCACTCGGAGCTCTGTATGGCAAAGGCTTAAATTAGCAGCAAGTAGTAGCCCGTTAATCCCAGGCCACTGTTGAAAAATCATTCCTTTTAGTATGCAGATACTCTTAGGTTGAACCGCAAAACATTGTCATTTTTGTAGGTCAGAAAACAGTGAATAGTAGTAATTTCACATGCTTCAAACTAAATGCTATTCATGAGTAACTTCAGAGCTCATCGGCGGCCGGGTGCCTAGACGCCTGGAGAGCCAGCACTAACATTTCTCCCTAGCCACCAGAGAAAAGCTGGGGTGAGTTCTGTTGAAAACTTTTTAGCCGGCCAAACCATCCATGTCACATAACCCAGTTTTCTTTGGTCCCTATTTGCTGTGGTATGTGAATCCTGCCAGTTATCTTTCCACTCCACTCATAGTGTACCCTTTCTACTGGACCATTTGCGATTGCCCTCCCACAGTAAAGCTTCCGATGTCCTCGCTCGTTCCCCTCCCAGCCCTAACTCAAATCCCTGGCTCTTGTGTGTCTCTCGAGTGGAGGTGCTCCATCTTCCACTAGCAGGGCGTCCAGGGTGGGAGGTGGGGCAGCCCCCCCCCCCCCCGGCTCTTCATTCTATTTCCAGACCATTCCCCATCCTCTGGGCTTTTGACACTCCCACAACACAACTATGCCACTCTCTACATCTCCTCATCTTTGTCATTTTCCGGCTTCCTGGGTACTCCCCCTCAGCTGGTTACTGCCCATTGTTTCCTGTCCACCCCCATCCTGCCACCATCCTATGAACTTCACCCCCCATGTAGACAACAAATCACCCCTATCCTTTCAAGTTGTGCATATTCTCTTCTTCCATGATCTTTACCTACACTCCCTTCCAGTCACTGACTCTATAGCCTTGTTCTGGATCTTGTCACTCTTATTTACTGTATAACCTCTGATATCTTATGTGTATATAGCCCATTCTGTCAACAATCTCCTCAATGTCCTTCTACCCCCGGTTACTCTCTCCACACCTGCTTGTTAACTTCAAGTGATCTCTCCTCACCTGACTCACTAATTTCTTCTACATAATATCAGCTCCATCCTATCCTCCCTCCTCCATCTAGCCTACCATTCTGTGGCACATCATGCTAATCTCTCTCTTGCCAAGATCCTTAACATGCTGGTTGCATTGCCCTTCCATGAAATCCATGTGCCAGAATTCTATTCTTGGATGAATCCAACTTCCTGCTTTTTGCTTACATCTAGACAGCTGAACACTCCTGGAAAAAAATCACACTACTGATGTGACCATAAATTCATGACATCTAACTCCACCTGAGGTCACTTTCCATGGTACCTATGAATCCTTCCATGTTTCCATAGTCAACTCGTTCCTTCTCAGTCTCCACAGTGACTATTTCAAACCTTCTCTAGTGTCATTATACCCCCTGGTTTTTCCCTCTCCCTTCCAATCTCTGCAGAAGTACCTTGGTTCCCACTCCACTGAGAAAAAAAGTCATCAAGTGGAACTGCGAAAAATTTCAAAATTTCTGGCTGCCAGACCTACAAATATCTCTGCAACTGTACCCTTCTCTCTCATTTCCTCCTATAAAGATGAAAGAGGTGTCTCTCGTCCTGAGAGTAATTCTACATATGTGCTCTGGTTCCTCTTCTACCATCTCTGAGTCTACTATCCATTTGCTCCTCTCTCCCCTCTCCTCTTTTCTCTTTTTTCTCTTCTCTCCTCTGTCTCCCTCTCTCTCTCTCCCCCATCTTCAACTGTCGGATTGTAGTCTTGGTGCGCTCATAGCCGAAGAATGACCACACACACCAAAGTAAGGCAAGCACAAAAATGAGGTTTATTGAGAAGAGAAAGATAGAATTATAGAGCAAGAGCAAATTATAGGTTTGCACAGTGAGATACATATGCTACAGATGATGTCCGGAACCATTGTCATAGCAAAACAGAGCAAAAAAGGGCTTGGTTAGGGTCTGGGTCTTGTTTTATAGTGTCCATTATAAAATGGGACCTCCCTCATGGCTCAGACATCACCATGGAACCACTTTGATTGGACAGTTGGGAGTTTTATGACCTTAGTCTTACTGCACATGTGGATCTTCCATGAGCCTCTTTGAAAGCCCATTTAGGGAAGTGAACCACAATGGCACCCACTTTCATCCCTAGGAGACCCGGAATCCCTCGCTATCTACCTAATGCAACCTTTCTCTGCCTACTGGTGCTTTCTTGTCAACATTTAAAACCACTTAAGCCTTTGTATTCTTAGTACTCTTAGCAAGCCTTCCTCATCCCACATTTTCTTCCAATTGCTTCTTCTCTTTCTTCCATTTTCTCTCACATGTTTCAAGGCTAAAGTTTTAAAAAAGATTGTTCACACTTGGTTCTCTTCATTTCCTACCTACCAGATTCCTCAACCCAACTCAATCTCATTTCTGTCCTCACCATATCACAAAACAGCTCTGGCTAATGCCATCAATTATTTTTCTTGTTGTTAAATCTAATGGACTCCCTTCTCTAATTTCTTACTTGCTCTCTTGGCATCCTCTTTGTGTTGAAACATTCTTTGTCTATGATTTGCTGATACAGACCTCTCCAGGTTTTCCTCTTACCTTTCTGGCCACTCCTTCTCAGTCTCCTTCTGTTCAGCCTATACTTTTAATACTGATGCTCCTTGGAATTCTGTCCTTAGCAATCTTGTATTGTTAACTCTATAAATGTTCTGGGAAGAACTCATCCATGCTCATGGTTTCAATTATTA
This sequence comes from Avahi laniger, assembly GCA_963575035.1. Lineage (NCBI taxonomy): Eukaryota > Metazoa > Chordata > Mammalia > Primates > Indriidae > Avahi > Avahi laniger. The sequence continues at coordinate 21,241 of CAUYSK010049400.1, forward strand.
TCTGTTTGCCTCTCTTTTCTGGTTGTGCTCAAGTGATGGTTTCCTTTATTCTTTATTCTCTGCTGGTTATTCATTTCCTTCTGGTAGGGCTTCATTGTTTTGTGTCTGGATCACTTTTCAACCACAGGACTGTATTCAGTGCCTAAATGTTTCTACCACAACTTCAGTTGGTTTTTATTATTCATTTGACAAAAGCTTATTGTTAACTAGCTACAGTTCAGTGGCAGTTGATCTGGCATGAGAAAATTTTCAGTAAGATCCTGGTTCTAGAATTCATATTAGTTGACTTAATGGTGGTCATTTGTATAGAATAATTTTGATTTCTTGAATGAAATTCCAAATTATATCTATAAAATCTGTTAGGCCTTAAAAAAGTCATTTGGGATTCTTCAGTGAAAGTGGACATATTCAAGCTTGTGTATAAGAAGCAGAAGGAGGCTGAGACTTATTTTGGGTTACCCAGTGGCATTCTGAGAATCACCCTGATTCAATGCAGCTTAGAGATAGATTTAAGAAAATGGGTTATGTGGTCATCAGCCAACAACAATAGCCATCATATCTATCTAATAAAGTGTGTGGGGGGCGCAGAATGAGTACGTGATTGGAATATGGTGCATCGGCCTTGGAAATAGCCACTTACTCCTACAGCAAGTTGCAATTTGCTGTATGTCAAATGAATGGTAAAATGGCTATGTTGATTCATTGCATGATTTCTGAATCTCTTGGGGAAAGGAAAGTAAGGTTTAAAAATTCCTGATTTTATACTTTTCAGGTTGTAGAATATGGAATTGAAAGAAAATACTTGCACCTTGTTCCACTGAACGATGCCCCTCCGATACCATTTCCACATGATAGTCTTCTCTTACCAAACATGTTTAGCAAGAGGAACAATGCACCTTGAAAATGCCTATCAAAGAAATTTAATCATAGTATAAAGACTCTCAGGATGAGGCTGGGTATTGCAGTCTCTCCTTGTTCACCATTACATATTTATTTAATGTATTCTGCACAGCAATGTATCACATGGCAGTGAGATGCCTGATTTGGGCATTAGGATGATTCGGATTCCCCAGGAAGCTTTTCTGCCTCAACAGGTCACCAGGCTCCATGGCTGCCTTTGATGAAGCCATTTATCTTGGTGCCAGCAGCAGGATGTTGAAAGTGTGCACATGGAAAGGTATGCAGCGGATCATGCATGCTTTTGTGGAGTCAGGAGATTATTATTGACAATCGACTTGGAGAAGATTTAGATTATATGTCCTCCTACACAAGGCTGCTGAACTGCCTTTCTGGAAACAATGAGTTAGGAAAATAGGGACATGTTCTTTCATCTTGCCTCCTTGCTTCTTCCAGAGGGTGCTTTGGTCAGGAGAGATAGTAAAACAATTTCTGGTAGGCATTGTGCCCATGTCATGAAAGAACTTGCCTGAAAATTTACACACTAACGTCTGCCTATCTGTAGTCTGCATTTCTGGGCAGCATGTGTGAAAACCACAGGACCCATGCTCAAAATACTAAACAACTTAAATAGTAATTTGTGCATAGAACCTGTACTGGTTAGCTTTCACAGCATAACGAGCTTTCCCAAAACTTGATGGCTTTAAACAACAATCATTTATTTAGCTCACAATTTGGCAGACTGCCTGGGCAGTTCTGGTCTAGCCTTGGCTCTACTGATTTCTGTTGCTTTCCTTCATTAGTCTGCAGTTAGCTAGAAGGTCCAGTTAGGTGGCTGGATGATCCAGAATAGCCTCACGAATGTCTGGCAGTTGGCTGGATATTGGCTTGTAGTCAGCCTGCTGTTGTTCTTCTTCAAGTGGCCTCTTATCCTCCAGAAGGCTAGTTGACACTCAATCACATGGTGGCCTCAGGCTCCCATGCATAGCGATAGGGCAAACCTCAATATGCAAGGGTTTTTAAGCCTCTGCTTGAGCCATGTTGGCTATTGTTCCATTGGCCAAAGCAAATCACATGGCCCAGATTCAAGGGATGGAGGAAAGTACTTCACATCTTGATGGGAAGACCTGCAACATCAATATTGCAAGGGTACTGATGTGGGGTGGAGGGAGGATTTTTGTCTATTTTTGCAATTTACCACAGAGCCATTTAGAATTTGCAGTGTTTTTACATGCACTAATCCTCACAGCAGCCATGAGAGACAGAAAGTATGATTCCCATTTCACAGATGAGTAAACTTTCTCAGAGAATCTGAGTAGCTTAACCAGGTAACAAGCAATATCATTCTTGCCCCATGCCCCAGCAGCTTGAACTGTAAAAATAGAGAAATCCTCTGTTATACAATTAACTCTAAAACCATGCCTTTGACATCTTGGCATTTGTTTGGCTTCTTATATCAGGTGTTTCCCAAATTTAATGAGAATCTCCTGGCACTTGTTTAATTTAATGGGTCATCTCCTGGTACTTGTTTAAATGCAGATCCCAGGGCTCCATCAAGGATTCTGATTCAGTCATTCTTCTGAAAATCAGAGATCTGCATTCTTAACAAGGAACCCCAAGAATCCTGATGCAGATGGCCTGAGTAAATTGAGAAGCAGTAGTTTATATGACCACACTGGGTATTCCCAGCATGGCACATTTTCACGCTGAAGTAGAAAGCCCACACATGACAATTCCTTTGGCCAGCTTTTCAGATCTATGAGTTAATAGCATTGGGACAATTCTTTAACTTCTCTGAGCTTTTGTCTTGACATCTGCAAAACAAGGATAATGGGAAAGACTCCCATAAGGCTGGTGTGAAGATTAAATGAATAGCCGAAGAAGCATTGAGTCTGGTACCTAGGAGATCCTCAGCAAGTGTTCTTTTTCTTCTCTCTTCATCCTGAGAAACTGCAGGACCAATTGATAAGTCAAGCCGATGAGAAGGGGAAAAGTTGTTTCTAGAATGCATTGCAGACTTGTACTGTCGATGCCCATAAGTGAGAAACGATAGTCAAATATTCATCAGCACCTCATAAAGCACATAGCTCTGCTTGAGAAAAAAAGTATCGGATTCTTTAGAAGCCTAAGAATCATGACTGGAAACAGTGACAGGCCTGGTAGGCAATAGCTGTTGTCATTAGAGACCAACTATATGCACAAGAGGCACAGAAGGGCTGGTCATGCCTCAACCCCTCCAGTCTTTTCCAAATTGCTGCGAACTTTCGGTGTCAGCACTATTGCCTGTACATCCCCAGACAATGACAAAATGTATAATGATTCTATATTAAGACTTGGCCTTACTCAAGTGAATAGTGTCAATGTGGATAGAATCCCTACAAAATATTTCCTTATAAAAATATAAATGAAAGCCCTAAAACATGGTATGTAGTATATTATTTCCTGATCCTATGGGAATTTTATTTGAAGCTTCTGTGTTGAAGTGATGAGCAAATAGCTTGTTTCCTGCAGTTTTGCTATTTCAGCACTTTCTTGCCTATTTTTTATGCCTCTTCTCCCGTTGTATCTCTGTCCAGTCTGTTTCCCTTTTTCCTTCATAGTTTCTGTCTTCGTAAATGTCATGGTTTTAATTCTTTGTTCCTTCTTTCTTATTTTTCAAAAAGAAACGGTGCCCCTTTTATCCAGTCAGAATCCAGTTTAAAATGTGTGCCTTTATTCTGTTTTATGGCATTTGCCTGTCTGTGGTCTTCATCTCTACCAGTAGATGGAGCACATTTCCTATGTTAAACACCACCATAGGTCATAGGGTGGGGTGTTTTCCCCTCATCTGTCATTTTTGCTGCAGTGAAATAGTAGTTGGAAGCTGCTGTAATACAAAGAAAAACCCCTAATCTTGGCTAGACTAGAGCATATACTTTTCTGACTCATGTCAGCAATGCAGAGCTTAACAGCAGCTGATCTAGATAGGTGGTAGAAAAATAATGAGGGTTTTGTGCATGTGTGCATGCTTGTGTGGTCTGCATTCTGTTTTCAAAGAGTTGTTGGCAGCATTGTGTCAAAGGTACTCTTTCTTCTCCTCTCTCTTTTCCTCTCCTCCTCATTCTTTTTTGTTTGTTTGTTTGGATATCCAGGCTTCACCTCTCTGCTCTTTCTCCTTAGTGTCAAGGTTCCCAGTACACAGTTACATGCACTTGTCTCAAGACCTCAAAGTAAAATTATAGCTTCCTAGAGATGGAAGGAAACATAAACATCATCTAATACTGACAGCAATAGAGCTCAAGTTAATGAAAATTCATGTTAAGATTTGGGGCAGCCCTTGTCATTTGATCAGACTGTTGCCATTGTCATTGTCACTGTTATTGAACTGTCATTCCTTAACACGTTGACTGCCACACCAGAAAAAAAATTTTTTTCCTTGGGGCCATGGTGTTTTATTAAGACAAATCGATCCTTTCTAATTTGTTATTTTTTATTGTTTTCTGTGCATGAGTTATATGTAAGGCAATCCACATTTTTAGAATAAAATTGTCAATATTAATTGTAACAATAAGAACATCAACAAGTAAGATTTTCACGAACCAACTGCAGGGTTTTGCTTCACGTGGCCCGGGCTCAAAACTAGCCTGAGTTAAATACACCTCACATAGCAGTCAATGTGTTAATGGTGGGCTTGTGGCATAGATAATTTTCTGACTTGCCTCTTTCAACCAAGTTACAAACAATGCTGTCAAACAGCTGATTTGATTTTTTTCATTAAATCAACCAGCTGTTTTAACTTTGCTGTATGTTGGGGAAGATGCAAGCTTCAGCTTTGGAATGAATTTGTTCCATACGTTCCTGCTGCAGTATCATGTGCATTTGGGTACTTCGTAGATACCAGAGTTTCTCCAAGGTACATCAGAATCAACTGGGATATTCAGAAAAACACAAATTCCTGGGCCCTATTCCTGTTCTGTAGTACTAGAATCTTTTAGCTTCGGTCTTGGGATTTGCATTTTTAACCATTTCCTCAAGTGGGCCTGAAGTTCGAGAACTTCAGACAGAATATGATGATCTGTTTTGACTGGGCCTCCTTCACTCTCCACTTCCATTCTGGGGAAAGCAAAGCTAAAGGGCCATGTTTCTTGCAGAAATTGGGGCTGGGAATCTTTTCTCCTAATTCTATTATACAGTGTGCTTTGGTGTTAGATGTACCTGAGTTTCAAACCAGACTTGACTGAATACTTGCTATGTGAGCTTCAGCAAATGACTGACCTTGCTGAGATTCAACCACCCCATTTGTGAAAATGCTGATCATGTGGACCTTACAGGGCTGAGGTAAAGATGAAATTAGATGATACCTCTAAAGGGCTTAGTACAGTTCCCAGACCCTGGTAAGTGCATAATAATGGTATCTATTATTATTAATGATAGTGTTTTGATCCACTAAAGAAAAATTCAGCCCCATATGACACCAAAAACATGATTCACAAAAGACAAAATGGACATATTGGACCTCATCAAATTAAAAACTTTTGCTTTGCAAAAGACCTTGTTAAGAGGATGAAAAGACAAGTCACCAACTGGGAGAAAATATTTGCAAATCACATATCCAACAAAGGACTCATATCCAGAATATATAAAGGACTCTCTAAATTCAACAGTGAGAAAACGAACAGTTTGATAAGAAAATGAACAAAAGACTTGAATAGAAACTTCATCAAAGAAGATATATAGATGGCAAATAAACACAAGAAAAGGTTTTCAAGATTGCTAGCCATTAGGGAAATGCAAATTAAAACCATGATGAGATACCATTGCATTGGAATGGCTAAAATAACAATTACTGATAACACCTGATATTAATACCTGCTGCTAAGAATTCAGAGTTACTAAATCTTTCACACATTGTTGGTGGGAATATAAGATGGTACAGCCACTCTGGAAAGCAGCATGGTAGTTTCTTTTAAAAAAATTAAGCATACACTTACCATATAACTCGGCAATCATTACACAGCTGGACGTTTATCTTAGAGAAATGAAAGCTTACGTTCACACAAAAACCTGTGCATGAATATTCATAAGTAGCTTTATGTAGTAGTCCAAGATTGGAAGTAATGCAAATGTCCATTGAGTGAATGGCTGAACAAATTGTGGTACATCCATATCATGGAATACTACTCAGCAATGAAATGGAATGAATTATTGATGCACACAGCTTGGATGGATTTTAAGGTCATTGTGTTGGATGAAAAAAGCCAATCTCAAAAAGTTATATACTGTATGATTCCATTTATATAACATTCTTGAAATGACAAAATTATAGAGGTGGAGAACACATAAGGGATTGGCTGAGGTTAGGGGGAGGGAGGAAAGGATTTGTGACTATAAGGCAGCATGAAGGAATTCCTTTGTGGTGATGGAACAGTTCTGTATGTTGATTGTGGTGGTGGTTTCACAAATCCATATATACGATGAAATGCCATAGAATTATAAGCAGACATGCAGAAAAATAAGTGCATACAAAAGCTGGTGAAATCAGAGTAAGATCTGTAGTCTAGTACATTGTACACTATTGTGCCAATTAATTTCTTGTTTTTATTTTTTTTTGAGACAGAGTCACATTCTGTTGCCAGGGCTAGAGTGCCGTGGCGTCAGCCTAGCTCACAGCAACCTCAAACTCCTGGGCTCAAGCGATCCTCCTGCCTCAGCCTCCCTAGTAGCTGGGACTACAGGCATGCACCACCATGCCCGGCTAATTTTTTCTGTATATTTTTTAGCTGTCCAGTTAATTTCTTTCTATTTTTAGTAGAGACAGGGTCTCGCTCTTGCTCAGGCTGGTCTCAAACTCCTGAGCTCAAACGATCCTCCCGCCTCGGCCTCCCAGCGTGCTAGGATTACAGACGTGAGTCACTGTGCCAGGCCAATTTCTTGGTTTTGATGATGCATGATAGTTATATAAGATGTCACCATTGGTGGGAGCTGGGTGATGGGTACATTGGCTTGTACTATTTTTGTAGCTTCTTGTGAATCTATAATTATTTTTAAATTAAAAGTTAAAAAAATTTAACAACAACAAAATTGCAGCTCCAGTCTGAGTGTCAACAGCCAACAGAATCAGTAAAATGAGTGAAAAAAATCCTTGGTAATCTTGTTTTTCATATTGAATTCATTAGATAAAAACTAGATTTTGAAGAGATATGTGACTGATACTGAAATTTTCTTAAGACAATTACTAAGTGGCCTTTTTTTTCTTTTTGAGGCTGGCTGTATGCCATGCTATCACCAGAACTCTAACATCCTACAGAATATTGAATGAGAAAAAAAAATTTAAAGAAATATAGTGTTGAAATTATTCTCTGATCACAATTTATTCTTCTCTCTATTATATGAATGTCTAATTTTTTCACCACTTTTAATTTGTAGGTAGCAATGATAAGGTGGCTTTTGTAGCACCTTTCTTAAGCACAAAAAGTTAAAAGTGGGTGGTGGTGTCAAACAGCATTAAAAAGTCACCCAGAGTTGTATTCAGAGAAAGGACAGCTTAAAAGAGCAACAGAGAAAATCAGCCCTTAAGCAGAGACCTTATTTATATGCCATATTTCAGCTGGGAAGAAATTTTATGACCAAATCTTAGAGCTTTAAAGATGAAGTCTGTAATATAAACTTCCTAGTAGCGTTAACTCTAAGCACAGGTGAGCTTGCTGCATACTCACATTTATTATTTTGGTTCTCTTCTGCATGAAAGACACTTCAATAGTCAGTGTAACACTCCATTTATATGATTCTCATCTCTGAACTTTTAAACATCATACAAAGCTATGTGTAAAATTGAATGATTAATATAACCCTTAATGCATATTTTAACCCACAGAATAGATTTGGACCTTGGGTTCTAGCATGGACTTCATCACTTCTTTCCCTTTAACGAGACAGAGTTATGGATTTAGGATGGAAAAACAAAGGTTTCATTATTATTTGCTCTGGCTGTTCCTCCCAGGAAGGGGTAAATAATTAGGAATTATTAAATTTTTCCTTCTTGAGTTACCAGCTAGGTCAATTTGGTTAAATTAAAATAAAGCAACAGGTAGTAGAGAAAGTAGCAAAAGCTCTATCAATTATCTGCTTTCTGTAAATTATGTCCCCACGCCTTCATGTATACTGGTCACTCTCCTTGGAGTGCCTCTTCTGTCTTTCTCTCTCACTTCAAACTACCCCTGCCTCGCCCTTTTTATTCAATTTCTACTCATCCTTCAGAACTTAATGTAAAATTTCCTTCCTAAAGGAAGTCCTAGATTGGATCAGGTCCTGGACTTCTCTTTCATAGCCTTTAACACAGGGGCAAATAAAAAATAAATTGAATAGTTAATTTTTATCTTACGTCTTCCCTACTATACCATAAAGTCTACTGGGGCAGAGAAATATTGAACCTATACAGATCCGTATCCCCAGTACCCATCGCAGTGCCTGCTATAGAGTAGGCGTTCAACATACATTTGTTGAATAAAGTAAAGAATGAATGAAGGTAAAAGTAGAAGCAAAGAAAAGGTAATAGTTGTAGTATTTAACATTTATTGAGCACTTACTATATGTCATGCTAGACATTGTGTTAAATGCTTTTCATATGTTATGCCATTCAATTCTTACCATGCCCTAAGAGATAAGTACTATTCTTGTCTGCATTCAACAGATAGGAAAACTGAGGCTTTAGATAGTTTGAGGAAGCTACTCAAGGTTACATAGCTGGTAACATTTTTAGTCATATAACAGCTTCTTTCCTATTCCTTTTCCTTACCTTCTCCTTTCTCTATCCATTCTGTATCTACACTCACTCTTTCTCTGTGGATAAAATTCCTGATGTAAATGTCAGAGAGAAATAACTTTGTTCTGGACATTCTTTGAGGACATTGCTCCCTGGGGAGAAGCTACTTCTAGAGCTAGTTTTTGATGGAGTAACCAAGGGCAGATGAAGTTGCCTCATTCAGGGTTTCAATATATCTCTGTGGCGGTCTGTGCAGGTCTGGATGATATGCTGAGGCAGATTCAAAAAAAACTGTTCTGCCCATTCTAATATATATGATAATATTGTACTTTAGTTATGCAGTAATTTTTTAAATCGAAGGGTCTAAAAGTTCTTTTTCAATATATCAATTTCAAAAAAATAATCATTTTAAATATAAACTCATAATACTATTGAACATCAAATATGTGAGCAGCAAACTGCCAATATTCAATTTTTTTCAAATCTGACTCATGGTCCTCCCTCCCACCAATGCCGGCTAGTGCTATCATCATGACTATCACGGTTTAGCAGTTTTAAAATATATGTTACATACCAAGTAGGCTGCAAGTAGCTTTCTCCGTGGCATTTGGAAACGCATTAAAAATATGCAGCTTGACTTTTCATCCCCTTCACACCCTCTGCATTTCCCTTTTGGAGAGCTAAGAGGGAGGTGAAGTGGGAAGAAAATCAACCCAAAGAAAGGAAAATAGAATTTTACCCCTGTAGAAAACAATGTGCAAAACCAAATCTATTGTTCTTAATTCAGGTTTTGGTTCTCATGCCTGCCTTTTTGTGTCTATCATTCTATTTTTGTTTAATGGTGATTTTCCATTTAGAAGTGCTCTTGCATTTATCTTTCTTTATGCCTGTCTTTATATTCCCGCTGTTTCATTTGATTCTCCAGCTTTATCTTATTTTAGTCTTGTTCTTGATGGTTCTCACTTGTCCTTCACTATGGTCACTCCGTTTATCTGCATCCTTTCCTGATTCTCCATTTTCTCTGAGTTTTCTAGGTCCTGGACATCTTTATTTCAACTCCAATATGTTGCCGCTAAACCTTGACTCTTTTGGTTAACAAATTTTATTTCCTTTATTAATCCTTATGTATTTTATTTTTTAAAAATCTCTCCACAGTTTTCTCTAATTGAGTTTCCAGCCCCATATTTCTTTTTGAGGTTTACTTTTGGCAGAGTGTTCACTTGGTTCCTTTCTCCTTTCATTACTGAGTTTAATTGGCAAGACTTTTCATCCCTGCTTTTGGTCTTCGGATGCATGTGTACTAGACAGTCTGAAGCAGTGAGTGAGGGCAAATGAAGGAACACTGGAGTTAGAGTCAGGAGGTCTGACCTCAAGTCTGAACTCTGCCACTTAATCATCAGAACATCATCTGCAGAATGAAAATAATGATTATTACCAGCTCTTCTAAGGGATCAAATGAGATAAAATACATACAAACAGACTACAAATGCCTCCTACTTGAGGTATTTTTGTCTTCATGCAACTGTCATCCCATAAATTGGCACCTCTTTTCTAGTTAATACAAGGCCAAAATAAAATGATGAAAAATGTTAAATTAAGCATCAGATATTTAAAATTGTATAATATCAAATTCTCCAAGAGGTTCTAATTAACCTCTCGGTAAAGATATCTTGGTAATGTCGGCACAGAGAATGCAGATTGGATCTACATCTCTCAGCCACGGAACATACTCCAAGATATGCCTTTGTGTCAGAGGAGGTTGTAGAGGAAGGGATGGTATGTGGAAACTTCTTTGTAAAATTAAAATCAAATTAGAATTAACATAGAACTAAAAGAGATCTTAGGCTCTAGGATACAGAAATTATTACTCAAATTTCTCATAGAAAGACAGAAGTTTATCTTAATCACTCGTTTAAGTAGGTTGTACAAATTTTGCATAAATACTTTCAGTAATAGGTATTAGGCATTTCAAGAAGCAACCCATTTCATTACCAGATGTCTTGCTTTTTTTTCTTTGTGTAAATTTAAGAAGTACAGTGCAGTTTTGTTACATGGATATATTGTGCAGTGGTGATGTCTGAACTATTAGCGTAACTATCACCTGAACAATGTACATTGCACCCGTCAAGTAATTTCTCATCCCTCACCCCCACCCTGCCACCTTTCAAAGTCTCCAGTGTCTATTATTCCACACTCTATGTCCATGTATGATTGGACAAAGAAAATGTGGCATATATATACAGATGTCTTGTTTTGAGACAAATTACGTATAACATATGCCGACTAATTCCAGCATCTTTCTGAACAAGTCCAATTCTTCTTACCTGTGGCAGCTCTTTAATGTTTCTGAACAGTTTCTGGATTATCCTTTTCTAAAGCTAAAATTCTTGTCCCCTCAACTGTTTCTCGTATAATATGCTTTTCCCTGCTCTTCAATATTCCAGATTGCTCCATCTGTCAATGGCCTCTACAAACCTGAACATTCAGAGATGAACATAATATTGTGGAGCTATTCCCACCATAGAGATCTGGACAGCATGATGTCACCTGGGAGGTTCACTTGCTTTGGGAACATGAGTGCTGTCTCTGATTTTAGAGAGCTGCACTGCAGTCCATAAACTTTCCAGGAGCCAGCAAGTTTTCATGTGTGTGCCAAGAACTTCCACAAACTAACTTATTTTCAGTGAGACTGTTGAGGGTTTTGAGTTAAACTATTCATAATTTCTTATAGCTATGTATAAACCAGAGGTGTCTATTCAATATAATTGGAACTATGGAGCTCTTTAAATTGATGATATTCAATGTCATGTTTATGCAAAAGATAAAATACTGGATGTCAAGCTCTTCTTTATCATTATTTTTAAACTGTTATTGAGTTTTTACTCTTTACTGTGCATGCAAAGTGTTTTACATATACAACAGCCCTGTAAGATGAAACAATTATCATTCCCATTTTATAGATTAGAATGAGGCACAGAAAGGTTTATTAATTTGTCCAAGGACATCCAGCTAGCAAGTGGATCTGAATCCAGGAAGTCTGACTCCTGGCTCTATACTACCTTTCCTCCCTAAGCAGTGTACAATTGGAAAACATTATTTATGTTAATTGGTTATGTTTCCCTAAAATAAAAATATGAACAAAACCTTATCCTAAAGTTTTTCTTTCCCTAGTTTCTGAGGTCCATTCTGTAGAACATTAGTATCTCAAGGTAACCTGAAGAAGGAAAAAGCAGTTCTCATGTTTAAATCACATAGTTAGTTGCCATTTTTTTCTTAACTTAGCCACTTTGGCCATGAAATGTGAATGACATATGTCCAGAAGATATTATACACATGACCAGTTTGTAGACGTTGAATACATTGTACATGTTTATAACTTCTCAAACTATTCATAAATTTTACATGCCTAAAAATGCCATTTAAAACAGTTGCTACTCCAATCATCTACATTTCCTTTATGAAGTGTCTTAAAACTTGGTTAATTTAGATCTCTCTACCATAGACTACATGGCTTATAAAAAAATGTACAGTTCTCAGCAGTTACAACACACATAATAATAGTGAATTAAGAAGTTTAAGAATGTTTTTACAAGTGGGCCAAATGTGGAGGCAATGGTAAAGGACAGGAAATGGGAACATTTTAAAATCTTTTAATAGCACTTTGTAATTCTCTAAAGCACAAATGCAGTTAAGTTTAACTATCTATGATGCTCAAAGAAGCATGGAGGAGAAATTTATGTTGGTGATGTTAGGCCACTCCTGTATATATTTAAAGTAATAACCATAATGGCATCAATAAAGCTCTAATAACACAAAGAAATTCTCATAATGAATATTGTGTTTTAGTGGGATAACCCATATGAATACCTTATGTCCATCTCTATTTTAACATCTGAGTCCTATTTGTTAGCTAATTTCCTTTTATCCATTTTTGTTCCTCACACACTATGAATAATTCTTTCAGTTGTTCATACCATCTCCCTTCACATGATATATTTACCAAATTATCATGGCCCACTTATAAGCATCGCTTTGGAAGACTAAACAAATTAAGTCCATTCAATCTCTCTGTGCAAATGACATTTTCAAAGACAAATTGAAAAAATTCAATCCATTCCATATAAGACACAATAAAAATGTCATAAAAACTGATTTCAAAGTCAAATCAAGCAAGTTTGTACTTTTTTATTATCTTCGCAAAACGGAAAAGAAAATAGAAAATACAAGAACCTTAACTTTTGAGACCAGTGTAGGAAACTGTAATTACATTAGCAACATCCAACAGTGTTATCAACACTGAGCAATTCCTCTCATCTCAACACAGCAGCAGACTCAGAAAATCACACCTTCTAGCTCATGGGATTTGTGACACTTAGTAATGCATGTGTAATTGGGTAAAAATAGGCATTACTGCAAACTTTATTTTTATTTGATTCTGTATTTCTCTAAAGGCAAAAATACTCATGGATCTCCTACCGCTGCTTTAAGAGGGCTATGGCTGGGTCCACTTTGAAGGAGTGAATAGAATGACTTTATTCTATTCTAAAATGATCCAGGTGCTGCCATATTCCTGACAGGGGAGAATTGGTGCCAGCAGAATCCCTGGGACATTTTCTACCCCTTACAAAGCAGCTGGAGCTGCTGGAAGATCCCTAATCAACTTCTCTTGACCAGATCTCCTTGCCTACACTTATGCACATTTCTTGCCCCCCTGGATGCTGCTTCCGGACCATATTCCTAAAACAGGAATCACATAATGTTCTTCCTCTGCTCAAAAACCATTGCTTCTTATTGACTATTGCTTAAAAATCTAAACTCTTGGCATCCATCCAGAGAATAAATTCATTAGAAAGTCCAGCTCTATCCTCTTGGTAATACTTATTTTCCTCTTCTCTACATCTTGAACCCTCTGCTTTTGTCGTACTTGGTACCAGTGTCCTACGTTTGTTGGTGCTGTGTTCCCTCCCTGAATTGCCTTTTCTTCTTCCTTCTGCCTATTCAGATCCCTGTCTTTCCTCCAATCCCCACCCATCCATGAAGCATTCTCTCTTTATCCTCCTATGCTTCGGATGGAGGCCTTTTCTGCAAGAAAGGAGCAAAGATATATAAAGGTAGAAGGAGATTAGGGGTGGGACAGTTTACCTCTCACCTTTAGCTCCATGTCATTTAAATATACAATTATTATATTTCATTTCACTTCTAGCCCCACCTAGATATTTCATGACATCTTAAACTTGAGAAAATTTCCTATTTCCTTCCAAAGACTCTGATTCTCCTCTTGTGTTCCCTCTCTCTGATGCCAACATATACTCAAGATGCTCAAAGTTGAAAATCCAAATATTGTTCTTCAAAATCCTTTTTGCTGCTTTTTCTCTGTCTTAGTCCATTTGTGTTACTATAAAGGAATACCTGAGGCTGGGAAATTTATAAAGAAAAGAGGTTTATTTGACTCATGGTTCTGCAGACTGTACAAGAAGCACAGCACCAGCATCTGCTCCTGGTGAGGGCCTCAGGCTGCTTCCACTTATGGTGGAAAGTGAAGGGGAGCTGGTGTGTAGAGATCATATGGCAGAAAGTAAGAGGGTAGTGTGTCCATCTCTTTTTCATCAACCAGCTCTGGGAGGGGAGCTCTTGAGGGAACTAACAGAGCGAGAGCTCACTCATTACCCCGAGGACAGCACCAAGCCATTCATGAAGGATCTGCCCCCATGACCCAAACACCTCCCATTAGGCCCCACCTCCAACAGTGGGGATCAAATTTCAACATGATGTTTGGAGGGTCAAATATCTAAACTATAACAGCTTCTCATCTGGTCACCAAGAACTATAGTTTCTGGTTTTCAACGTCTCTTACCTCCTCTCCCTTCTCTCTTCTTTACTGTTTCTGCCTTAGTTGAGCCTTCACCATTTCTCTCCAGATTTTCTTCATAAGTTCCCCAATAGATCCCAGGCCTCAAACCTCATCTACGCTTAGATGCTTAATTTATCTTCCACGTTTGTCTTTATTCCAAAGGGAAAATCTGATAATTTAATGAAAAAATCCAGCAGTGACATTCCATTGCTTTTCACGTACTGTTCAAACTTTGCAGTTGAACTGCCAGGTTTTCTCTGATCTGTCTTGCTTCCTTTCCAGCATCCTTTCTTCTTCTTAATCTCTGTCCTATCCTCCCCACTGCTTGACCCTGAACATGAGAATATCCATCATGGCCCATACCACTCTCTCTGCAATGTGTTACCCCATCTCTTCTCTTCAACATCCCCCTATTCAATCTTTAAAACTCCTTTCAGGTAATAGCACACCTGAGGAAGCTTCCAAAACATCCACCACTCCCCAAGTCTAAGTAACATTCTATTCCTCTGTGTGTATGTAATTCTATCACAGTACTTAAATATCAAATTGAATGCTGGTCTCCCCAAGGAAAGTATGAACATCTTGAAGGCAGAACACCTAACATTTAGCACAGTGCTTGACTGAAGTGAAATCCTCATAAATAATTATGAATGCATAAATAAATAGCATGTAATCCCAAGTTTCTCCATATGGCTTTTTTTTAAGAATTATTCATTGGTCTACATATGTGAGTACATCTTTCTAAGATTATAAAGACCTTGACAACAAGGACTTGGTGTCTCTGAAACTACACAGGAATAGCCACACACAAAAGGGAGTTTGATAGATACATAGAGATCATGACAGAGAGTAAGAGGTCTAATATGTGGGCTGATCAAGAGGCTACATTTACACTTTTATTCCTCCTTTCTGCTCAGCCTTTAATGGATACATCTTTGGCTTATCAAGCAGAAGGGCAATCATTTCTCTCAGGACATCACTTTCAGGTCCAGCCATGGGCACCCGTCAACAGAGCCCATCATCAGCTGCGGTTGACCAGAGCTCTTATTTGGCTGTTATCACTGAACTCTTTTGTTAGAAAGGTTGACTAAGCAGTGACCTTGTATGTTTCACAAGATATAGAGAGCTCTCCCTCTAAACTCCCATAAGTTTCAAGACCTTTCTTTCTTTTTAATGTCTGGGAGCTGTAGATGAGGTATAAATAACCACTGAGGGAGTGGTGTGATAGAGACATAACAGCAGATCAACAATCCAATAGGCCAGAATTGTGCTCTTGATGAAACTATTAAAACCAGAAAAATCTATTGGCAGAGGGGTTTCAATGTCAATGTATCAGACTCATATAGAATGTAGAATGAAAAACACAATGTATATAATTCAGTAAAAGGAGTAAATGCAGGAATCAAAATGCATACAAAAAGCTTATCATATTGTCAAACTAGTTTCATGTTATTTTTTTTTGGACATCTGGTGGACCTGGGGCTTTATCATGTTTTTGTGATAATTCACAGCATGGTATGTCCCATGCATTTGCCATATCCCACTACATTGCATTGTATCATATGGCTCCTCTAAACCAGCCAAATTGCTCACAACTTTTTCTTAAAAACATATCACATTCTGGCTCCTGCCTAGAATCTCTCCACTCCTCATGTCACCCTCTTCTAAGTTGTGTCCTTTCTTTAAGACCTAGCTAACTTGATAAAAAGTATATAATACTAGGAAGGCAAAAAGAGTATTAATCTGGAAGGACTTTATTCTGTAGGAAGAAAAGATACCAAGAAGGTGGGTTGGGGGTATGTGCTATGTGATCAGAGCTTTGTTTTAAAAATAGAACTCTCCTCCAAGAAATTTCTAGCTCCATATAGGTAATTGTAGTGCCCTGGTCCATTTAGGAGGGTTAAATATAATAATTGGTGACTGTTAACTATTGAGTGAGTTAATACCAAACTTATCTAAGGTATAAAAATCAAAGGAATAGTAATTCTGTTCTTAAATTCTTTTTTTATTTTCAAAGTGCTTCATACACATTATTCCATCATAATACTAGCAGTGTTACATCAAAAAGGATAACTGATGGACTCTAGATCCAAACATCATTAGCACTATGATGGCCAGCAAGGACTGCTCCTGATTCAAATTCTAAGTAGCATTAGGCCACTTATCCATTCATTCATTCAAAATACTTTTTGATTTTCTATTCTGTTTCAAGCAATGTTCTAGGCACTTGAGATAAAACAGTAGGGAAAAAGCAAAACAAAATCCCTGTCTTCATGGAGTTTATATTCTAGAAGAAGATAGACAGTGAGCAAAATAAATAAGTAAAAAATATGATAAATTAGAAAGTGATGGATGTTACAGAGAGAAATGAAGTAGAAAAGGGGGATAGGAGATAGAGAGAGAGGAGCTCATTAAGGAAAGTTTACTGAAAAGGTAATATTTGGGCATATAATTGAAGGAGGTGAGGCAACAAGTCATGAAAGAAGAATAGTGTTTATGGTAAATTGTTTTCAAAAATGGACACAAAAACTGCCATCCCTATATCCATATATAGGGATTTGGGTAGCTCCTTCCACACCGATTCTAGGTTTAGCCATATGGCCTACTTTGGCCAATGAGACAATAGCAAGTATCTCCATTGCCCAATCAACATCAAACCACTGCTCTTCTAGTAAGAAAGCAGTCATAGACAATATATAAACAAATGGGCATGACGTGTTCCAATAAAACTTTATTTACCAAAAGAGGTGGCAGACCAGATTTGACCAGCAGCCTGTAGTTTGCTGACTCTAGTCTTAGACCATCCATCCTCAGCCAAATGGCTGACAAGAACTGTCCAGTCAATCCAATTATGAGAAATAATAGTTGATTATTGTCTTAAGCCTTTATGTTTTAGATTGGTTTGTTACACAACAAAACCTGCTACCGTGTTCCAGACAGAAGAAACCAGATGCAAAAGTCCTAAGAAGACAGTAGGCTTGTGTTAGTCCAGTAATTGTAAATAGAGCAGTGTTGCTAGAGCCAAATGAAGAAGGAGGGGAGTAGCAGGAAACACAGGCAGAAGAAACAGGATGGGGTGGGGAATGGGACAGGCCTATTGTATGAGCTGTGAGGGCCACTGTAACAGAGAAGCGACATGATTTGACTTCTGTTTTTAAAAGCTCAGTCTGGCTGCTGTGTTCAAAATAGACTGTATGGTACAGGGGCAAGGAGATCAGTTAAGAGTCTATAATGATAGCCTGGGTGAGGAGTGGTAGAAGATTGAATGTGGATGGTGGCAGTGGAGGTTGTGAGAAGGGGTCAGAGTCTGGGTATATTTTGATTAAGATTCACCAATAATTCGGACCTGGGGTATATGAGAAAGAGAGAAATTAAAGATGACTTCATGGCTTTTGTCCTGAAAAATTGGAAATTGCCATTAATTTGAAGTGGAGAAGCTTTTGAGGAAAATATGAGGAGTTCTATGTGGTACATTTCTTTCTGATGATTTGATAAAATGTCTTTGGGAAAATATAGTCAATTACATTAATGGTTTAAATCAAAATAAAACATGTAGTTTATTTAAAGTCATAGTTCCTAGAGGCATAGTATGTGTGCATATATATATATATGTATATAAAATTTGTGTATATCTGTGTTTACATACTGTTAAAAATAATAAACCTGGCCTCCACTTGTACTTTGCTTCTTGTCATAATCCTCAAAGAAAACCTCTTTGAGATGTTTCTTCTGGAAGTGATCTTCATATCTCTAAATAATGTGCGTGTTCTGCTATATACTGATTTGCTGTTTTGGACATTATCTTTTGACTTTCTGGTTTTTTCATTCTTTTTTGTCTTTTTAATTTTAAAATATTTAATTGACAAAGATTGTATATATTCAGAGCATATGACATGATGATCTGATATACATATACATTGTATGATGATTATCACCATCAAATTAATTAACACATCCATCACCACCCATGCTGCACAAGATACCCAGAATTTGTTCATTTTACCACTGAAACTGTATACCCTTTGATTAACATCTATGTGACACATTAAGTTTAAGATGTCTATTAGACATTCAAGTAGGTATTATATATATGAGTCTGGAGTTCAAGGGAGAGGATTAGACTAGAGATATAAATTTGGAATCATCAGCATATAGAGCTCATTTTAAATCCATGAGCTTGATGAGATCATCAAAGGAGCACATTATACACAGTGGATAGAAAAGTCTAAGTGTCCATCAGTGGATGAATGGATAAAGAAAATGTGGTATATATACATAATGGAATATTATTCATTCATAAAAAGAATGAATTTTTATTTGCCATTTGAAACAACATGGATGAACCTGGAGAACATTATGTTAAGTTAAATAAACCAGTCACAGATAGATAAATACTGCATGATCTCACTCATATGTATTCTAAAACATTTGATCTCATAGAAGTAGAGAGTAAAAATGGGGCCAAGATGACAGACTAGAAGCAACCTACACATGCTGCTCTCATGGAGAGGATTGAAGGTGATGAGTGGATATCCACCTTCAGATCGATTGTCTAAGAGAGAACATCGTAAATCCAAAGAGAGGTGACAGGAAGCACCCAAAGTGAAGGAGAAGGAAGAGAGGTGACCTGTTCTGTAGTTTGGATGTACACAGGGAAGACAAGTGAACACATGGAAAAGGCGCAGAGAAGAGAATCCTGGGGCTCCACACTCCCCTCATAATCATTGCTATCGGAGCTATGGGAGGGATCCTCCACTACAAAAGGCTGCAGGACTAATATAGGGAGCTATCTGTAGACTGCAGTGGCATTGCTCTGGAGGGAGGACACAGCAGAGATCCACTGGCTTATGAACCTTGGGCTCTACAGTTGACACCATTTTAAAATCCTAGACCCAGAGCACTGCCTCGATCCAGGGGTCAGATCCATTGCTGCTGCCTCCCCATCATCCCTGCCAGTCCTGGGCGGGGGTAGGGAGCAGGGAGGCCAGTCACTCCCGTGAGTCCTGTGGGCAGGAGCAGAACACCTCCACTGCCACCAGGGGAGATGGGAGAGCTGACAATTGCTGCCACTTGTCAATATGGACAGGGCTGCACTTAAGCTGGCAACTGGCTGACAAATGCTGCCGTCTGTGGATCTGAGTGGAGCAGCCCTCGAGCCAGTGCAGGCCATTAATTGCTGCCACCAGAGGGCACGGGCAGGGCTACCCTCAAACCACACAGGTAAATAAATACTGCCCCCTGTGAATCTGAGCAGGGCAGCTCTCAAGACAGCATGGACTGTCAATCTTTGCCACCCACAGGCATGGCTGAGGCTGTGCTCAAGATGGCACAGGCTGAAAAATGCTGCTGCCTGCAGATGTAAATGGAACAGCTCTCAAGATGGCTTGGACTGACAATTGCTACTGCTGACAGAACTAGATGGGGCATTCACTCACTCTGCAATATGGGGACTGCCGGTGACAACCACAGGGTACAGTGAGGCAAGAAACACTGGAGATCAGCAGTGTTAAACACTCACAGTGCATCTGCCCATCTCAGGCAGGGTCAGTCCTCCAGAATAGGACACAAGTGTGCCATCCACAGACCTCTCATTCTTTGCACTAAGTAGGAGAGTTCCCAGCAGAGGAGAATAGGTTCACTGCAAGCTTATCTGTCTTGAGCTGAGAGAAGAGATTTCAGATGGGAAGGAACCAAAATAAGAACTCTGGCAATATGAAAAAACAAGCTGTTTTGACATTATCAAAGGATCACAAGAGGTCTCCAGCAATGGACCCCAACCTAAAGGATATTGTCAAAATGTCAGAGATGAAATTCAGAATATAGATGGCAAATAAGATGTATGGGACTGAAGAGAAAGTTGAAAACCAACACAAAGAAACCAAAAAAATGTACCAGGACATAAATGAAAAGCTTGCTAACGAGATAGACAACATAAGAAAAGGTATAACAGAACATAAATGAAAAAGTCATTTAGGAAATTTCAAAATACAGCAGAAAGCTTCAACAATAGGCTAAACCAAGCAGAAAAAGAATCAAAGTGCCTGAAGATAAGGATTTCGAACTATCCCAGTCAGTCAAAGATAAAGAAAAAAAGACTAAACAGGAATGAACAATAACTCAGAGAAATATGGGAATATGTGAAATGAGCCAATATAAGAATTATAGGTATCCCTGAGAGAGAAGAAAAAGCAAAAAGCATGGAAAACCTATTTGAAAGAATTATTGAGGAAAACTTCCCTGGTATTGCCGGAGATTCAGATATCCAGATACAAGATGTTCATTGAATACTGGGAAAATTCATAGCAAATGGGACATCTCTAAGACACATAGTCACCAACCTGGTCAAAGTCAAAATGAAAGAGAAAGGAGAAAATTCTGGAAGTGGCAAGACAAAAGAAACAACTAACCTACAAAG
The DNA here is from genome assembly GCA_963575035.1 of Avahi laniger. NCBI lineage: Eukaryota > Metazoa > Chordata > Mammalia > Primates > Indriidae > Avahi > Avahi laniger. The sequence goes on from CAUYSK010049400.1 coordinate 42,145, forward strand.
GAAAACCCACCAGGCTAACAGCAGACTTCTCAGTGGAGACCTTACAAGCCAGAAGGGATTGGGGTCCCATTTTTAGTCTTCTTAAACAGAAAAACTGCCAGCCAAGAATTTTGTATCCTGCAAAACTAAGTTTCATAAATGGTAGAGAAATAAAGTCTTTTCCAGACAAGGAAACACTAATGAAATTTGTCACTACTAGACCTGACCTACTGGAAATACTCAAAACTACATTATACATGGAACAGCATAATAGATACCTACCAGTGTAAAAAACACAAAAGTTAAAACTCACAGCTTTAATAAAACAATAGCATAAGAGGGAAAACACAAAAACAAGGTATCATCCAATATGATGACCAGAACAGTATACCACATATCAATACTAATACTGAATACAAACAGTATTAATGCTCCACTAAGAAGACACAGAGGAGCTGAATGTATGAGAAAACACACCCCAAGTACATGTTGTCTCCAAGACACTATCACACAAGGACTCACACAAACTCAAGGTAAAGAAATGGAAGAAAAAATATGCCATGCAAATGGAAACAAATGCAAGCAGGTGTAGCTATTTTCATGTCAGATAAAATATATTTTAAATCATCAATGGTTAAAAAAAAGACTAAAATAGTCATTATATAATGGTAAAGGGAGCAATTCAACAAGAAGACATAACAATCCTAAATATATATGCACCTAACACTGAAATGCCCAGATTCATAAAGTAAATTCTACTAGATCTAAGAACAGAAATAAACAATAGCATCATAATTGCTGGAGACTTCAACACCCCACTGAAGTACTGGACAGATTATTAAAGCAGAAAATCAATAAGGAAATACAGGACTTATATAGGACTCTAGAAAATGGGCCTAACAGACATTTACAGAACATTCTAACCAAAAACTACTGAATATACATTCTTCTTATCAGCACATGGGACATTATCCAAGATTGCTCATATTTTAGGCCACATAACAAGTCTCAGCAAATAAAAAAAATATTGAAATCATAACATGTATCTTTTCAGACCACAGTGGAATAAAAATAAAATCAATTCCAAGAGAAACACTCAAATCTACACAAAGTTATGGAAATTAAACAACCCGCTGCTAAATGATTCTTGGGTCAATGATGAAATTAAAATGGAAATCAAAAGATTCCTTGAACTAATTGACAAAGGGGACACAAGCTTTCAAAATCTATGGGATACAGAAAAAACAGTCCTAAAGGGAAAATTCATAGTCTTAAATGCCTACATCAAAAAGACAGATAGATCACAAATTAACAACCTAATATCACATCTCAAGGAACTAGAACAAGAACAGTAAACCAAACTTGAAGCCAGCAGAAGAAAAGAAATAAAAAAGCTCAGAGCAACACTAAACAAAATGTAAACCAAAAAAAGAAAAAAAAAAAGAAAGAATAAATGAAACAAAAAGTTGGTTCTTTGAAAAGATAAACAAAATTGATAGACCACTACACAGATTAACCAGAAATAAAAGAGAAAGGACTTAAGTAAGGTCAATCAGAAATGAAAAAGGAGACATTACAACTGAAACCACGGAAATACAAAATGTCATCTGTGAATACTGTGAAAACCTCTGCACACATAAAACATAAAGGAAATGGATAAATTTCCGAAAACACACATCCTTTTAAGCTTGAATCAGGAAGAAATAGAAAGGAAGCCCTCTTCAATAAACGGTGCTAGGAAAACTGGATAGCCACATGCAAAAGATTGAAACAGGACCCCTATCTCTCATCGTAAACAAAAATTAATTTAAGATGGATAAAAGACTTAAATGTGAGGCATGAAACCATAAAAATACTAAAAGAAAACACAGGAAATATTCTTCCAGACATTGGCCTAGGCAAGGAATTTGTGACTAAGACCCCAAAGACAAATGCAACAATAAGAAAAATAAATAAATGGGACTTAAATTAAAAAGCTTCTGCACAATAAAGGAAATAATCAGCAGAGTTAGTAGATAACCTACAGAATGGGAGAAAATATTCACAAACTGTACATTCACTAAAGGGCTGATATCCAGAATCTACAAAGAACTCAAACAAATCAGCAAGAAACAAACAACCCCACTAAAAAGTGGGCAAAAGATATGAATAGAAGTTTTTCAAAAGAAAAAAGACAAATGGCCAAAAGCATATGAAAAAATGCTCAACATCACTAATCATCAGGGAAACCTAAATTAAAACCACAATGTGATATTAATATTAACTTACCCCAGTTATAATGGCTTTTATTAAAAAGTCCAAAAACAATAGATGCTGGCATGGATGCAGAGAGAAAGGAATGCTTATACACTGTTGGTGGGACTGCAAATCAGTACAACCTCTATGGACACAGTATGGAGATTCCTCAAAGAAATAAATGTAGACTTACCATTTGATCTAGCAATTCCACTACTGGGTATCTACCCAAAGAAAAGAAACCATTTTATCAGAAAGATAACTGCACTTGAATGTTTATTGCAGTATAATTCACAATTGCAAAGATGTGGAATCAACTTAAGTGCCCATCAATTCATGAGTGGATTAATAAAATGTGGTATATGTATGCCATGGAGTACTACTCAGCCATAAAAAGGAATGAAATAATGTATTTTGCAGCAACTTGTGTGGAACTGCAGACCATTATCCTAAGTGAAGTATCTCAGGAATGGAAAAACAAGCACCACGTGTATTCTCTAATAATTGGGAGCTAAATGATGAACACACATGGGCACAAAGACATGTAAAGGACATTGGAAACCAAGAAGAGGGGAGGTTAGGAGGGGTAAAGTGTGAAAACTTACATACTGGGTACAACAAACACTATTCTGGAGATTAGCACACTAAAAGCCCCGACTTAAGCATTATACAAGGTATCCATGTAACTAAAACATTTGTACCCCCTTAATATTTTGAAATAAAAAAATAAGTAGAGAGTATAATGGTGGTTACCAGAGTCTGGGGTGGTTAGAGAGGAGGTGGGATTGGACATCTTGGTCAGAGGATACATAATTACATTTAGGTAGGAAGAATAAATTTTAAGAGATTTATTATACAGCAAAATGACTATAGTTGATGATATATTGTATTCTTGAAAAATGTAAAGGGAGTGGATGTTATGTGCTATCACCATAAAAATGATAACTGTGTGAGGTAATGCCTTTGTTAACTGGCTAGATTTAACCATTCTACAATGTATATATACTTCAAAACATCATGTTATTCACTATCAAAGCACATACTCTTATCTGTTGATTAAAATCTATCTATCTATCTATCTATCTATCTATCTATCTATCTGTCATCTATCTATCTTCCATCTATACAACTGAGCACTGGGGCATTTGAACACTAAGATACCAGGAATATGAAGAGGAACTGAGGAACATTAAGAGGAGCAGAACTGAGAAGGAGAATTCAGAGAGGTAGAAACAAACCAGGAAAGTGAAATATCCTGAATGTCAGCTCAAGAAAGTGGTCAAGTAAGATGGGGGCTAAGGATGAATCCTGGGATTTATCAGTGTGGAGGAAATTGGAGTCTATGGCAGAATCAGTTTTCATGTAGTTATAGACATGAATGACTAATAGGCATGGCTTTAAGAGAAGTTGGGAGGAGAGGAAACAGGCACTATGAATATGGAGTGCACTTTCAAGGAGTTTAGCTGTGAAGGAGATCAGTAGTCAGAGGGTTATTAGTGGGATATTTTAGGGTAAGATAAAAGATGTCCTGTTTTTATTCTGAAGAGAATGATCCAATAAAGAGAAAGAAAACCCATTCAAACATCAGATGACTTCATCAGCACAAGTGACACCAGATGAGAAACAGAAGCAACATCCTTGCATGAACAAGAAAGGCTCACGGACAACAATGGACAGGCCAGCCTTAGATAGGAGAATGGAGGGTTCATTTAGTAACAGGAGAGGACGTAGAATAAATGCACCCAGATGTGGGTAGGTGGAAAGGTGTGGTGGCAGGTGGAAGTCTGTGGAAGTTCTTCTAGTTTCAATTTTTTTCAATGAAATAGAACACAAGGTTATTAGCTGAGAGTGAGGATTGGGAGGAGGCGCAAGTGATTAGAGGTTAGAGGAAGTAGTAGATTGTTCCACTAATAACCCACAATGCATCAGGCCCTTTTTATTCCCCTCTGACACTGATTCTGGGCTTGGCCACGTGATTTACTTTAGTTAATAGGATATTAAAAAATATGATGCAAGCAAAAGTTTAAAAAAATGATGGGAACTCTCTCCCATCACCCATTTGAAGAAACCCAAGCTAGTCTGCTGGAGACATGTGGCCTAGCCAACAGCAAGCACCAACTGCTGTCTTACATCAAACAGCCCCATTTGAATCACCACATGACCACAACTTCATGAGTGATACCAGGCAAGCCTAGCAAAACAACTTCCTAACATTCTGACTCAAATTGTTGACCCACAAAATCATGAGAAAATAAAATGATTACTGCTTTAAATTAAACTATAGGCTGAGTAGCCCTTATCTGAAACCCTTGGGACCAGAAGTGTTTCAGATTTCAGATTTTTTTAGATTCTGGAATATTTTCATTATATTGACTGGTTGAGCATCCCATCCAAACATCTGAAATCCAAAATGCTCCAGTGAGCATTTCCTTTGAGCATCATGTCAGCACTGAACAAGTTTCAGATTTTAGAGCACTTCAGATTTTGAATTTTTGGATTTGGGATGCTCAACGTATACCATGTAATGGAATGGTTTGCTGCATAGCAAAGGCTAACCAACACAGAGGAGAATGTGTGAATGGTGGACAGGGAAAGTAGGAGTGTGAATGGAATAGGGAAGTACAGTGTGATTGCTGTCAACACTAAGGGCCCACTTAAGAGTCATACTCATCAAGTTTAAGTGCATTCAGTCAGAGTGGTTAGGTTTTCCTCCAGCTACATTCAGTTGCATGGGTGCAGGTGTGGTGCAGGGGTGAAATAGAAATCAGGTTAGGGATTTTGCTAAGCAAGTACAATAATGCAGGTCAGGTAAGGTGCAAATGTATACAAAGGAATGATTATCGTCATTTACCATGAGATCTAACTTGAGCAAATAGAGGACATCAAAGAGTTGAAAGTCACAGTGAAAATGTTGTGGACAAATTGATTGGATTCCTCAGAGGGGTTAAAGGATTTTCGGCATCATGATTCTAGAGAGAATCAACTAGAAATAGAGAAGATTATGATGCATGAGATGGAGGTTATGTAAAAAGTGCAGTTATCCCAGTTGACAAGAGCTATAATATGACCATAGCAATGAGTGTCTGAGTAGACTGGAGGACAAGATCATGAAAGGAAAACAGATAAAAGGACTAAGAGGCCACATTGTGCAAGGATCATTTTATGTGGATATTGAAATCACCAGGAATTAGAACAGGGCTGATAGTGAAGATTACCATCAACCAGGAGCTGAGATCTTCAGGAAATAACAGTTTAGGGTCTCTAGGTAACTGTAACAAGAAAAGATGGTAAGGGTGCATAATATGACTTTAGATTCTAAACTGGAGGTTTTAAGGATGAAGAGACAGGAGGAAGAATAGACCGAAACATCAACGAGGAGGAAGGAGGACTCTGACCATGCCTTCAGGCCCAGTGGTACTGTGGAAAGGATGGCCATCATTGGAGAGGGCTGCAAGGGAAGCAGTGTCTTTAGGGGAATTCTAGACTGCGGTAAGAACAAGAAGGTGAAGGGAGTGTTCAGAAAAGAACTCGAGAACATAGGAGATCTTGCTGGTAATGGTCCATGAGTTCCGAACAGCACAGGGGAAGGGTTTCAAAAGTCGAGGAGGAGTGCTAGAAAGGAACAGAAAAAGAAAGGTGCAAGGCCTTATGGGGTTTAGAGCCTGGAGGGTAAGGAGTGTCCTGGGAAACTTGGGCGTGAGGGGAGTGGCTCTCATGGTGATGGGTGTAAGCAATGATAAAAGGCAATTTGAGATTCTACCTTTTGGCTGCAAGGCAAGCAGTGATGATGAGGCTATCAGTTTGAGGTGGTTGAAGGATTTCTGGGGACCCCTATTCGCATCTGCCTATGATGATGTGGAGGTTTGGGGAGGGGCGGTTGTGTTTTGTTAGTTGTATGGTAAAATGGGTAAATGCCATGCTGTGTAACCTCACCAGTATTCCTTGATTCTGTCCTGAAACGCATCCCCTGGGAAAGACTGGCTAGTTAAGGTACATTGGCATCTTTTTAACTTCGGGAGTTGCCAATAAACTTGTTTCTTCCAAATGTCTGACAAAAACCATGAATGGTTTTTCAAGGGAGGTAAAAACTGCCAGAGCTGAGTCTGATGTTCTTTCTCTGAGAGGAAGGGTGCAAGCCCTGCATTTCTTTGATGTTGGTCTAAAGCACTTGCGCTGGCACCACCAGGGGCTTTGATGTTCTTCTAGCACTCTGACATCCTGACATCTGGGCTTGTACTCTTCTGAAGCAGCAAATTGAAACAATAGTCAAACTCCAGTTTAAAAAGAAAAAAGACAGCGAGACCTCATACAGTATTTTTTGATGCCACTCGCCTCATTAGAGGGAATGCTCTCTCTGTGTCTTCAAACACAGGATTATTAGTTTCACATTTTAATATTCATCCCAAGCGTCTGTCACTAGGCACCCTCATTATCCCAGGAGATCTCCCATAAGAGATTTGACAACCCTTCCCTGAAGGGCAGATCTGAATGTGATGCCTCCTCCAAATGGCCTTTTACTTAAACATAAAAACTATACCTTTGCCCTTAATATGAGGTCATCCTCTGTACCCCTCACCTTTTATCATCTCACTTTGAGTTACACTTCTTCTCTTCATGCCAGATGAACCCTCTCTCTTGTTTTCCTTCTCAGTTCCTCCACACCCTGATGTGGCAGTCCACCTCCTATTGTTTTCATCTCTACAGCTGTCAGGTCAGCTTCTCCTCTCTCACAAGTTTTCAGCTTAAAGCTAAGCACCCTTTAGAGGATGATCCAGATCACTGCTTTTCGATACATAGGCCTTCACTTCTTTCCCCTCTGTTTTCCGTACACATTCACAGACTGGAAGAATGAGTGAAGGAAAAAAGCAAAGCTTTTTTTATACTAAGATTGCTTTGTTCAATGTGGACCTGTTATATTTTTAATCTTTGAAATCCTTCCTGCCAGAGCCTACATTTCTGCCAACCTCAATACTTCTATGGGTTGGATCATAATGATTAAGATTATTTTAGGGTTCTCCATCTTCCTCCTACCTTCAAGTCTCCACTTCTCTCCCTAACATCTTAGAGAAGTTTGGTATTTTCCTTTTTTCCCAAACTTCTTTCTCTGAAACTATCATTTATAATAAGGTCAATCTCCCTTTGGTGCCCAGAATAGATCAGATAGGTAAAGTGAGTTTTCCCAGTTTGTTCAGGGGAAAGGTCCCCTCCTCTCCTTCAGTAAATCCCTTCTTCTAAAATCTTTTTCAGTAACATGTAAATGGACAAATAATAGTGAAACTATAGTGTGGGGTTTACTGCACATGCCAGAAGATCCCTAGAATCAAGTTAGTTTGATGCCTTAAGACCCCTCACTCAAGGCCCTTGGATCTGCTGTTAATTGTGTTAACAGGAATCCTGCATAGTCCTGGCATCACTGAGTGCCCTTACACAAGCGACTCTTCTGCACCGAAGGACTGCTGCATCTTGGTTAGCCTCTAACCAAGAAAGTTTGTCAAAAGACCCTCCAGAGTGGGAACAGACTCCAAACACCTCAGGCCTCCAGCCTTCTTTTTCACCTTTTCCAGTAGATTCTTTGCCAGTAGGTCTCTCTTGGGAGGCTCCTGATGGAGAAGTGGAAGTTCTCACTGATCAGAGGAAATTCTGTTTGTGAAGAGAAGATCCTTCCAGAACAAACTGTGAGAGAAGGTAGCCCAGTTGCCTGGTTGTGACACCTATGGCTTGTCTTCACAAATGGCTGTTCCCCTTTCTGAGAACTGAGATGAACTTTTTGCTCTTCACTGGTCCCTAGAGTTACTGACCCTGAGCCAGTCTTTGATCTGCTCTCCTAATGAACAAGATTGTACTTGTCTGGGGAAACAATTTTATTTTACATTTTTAAAGTCTTACAGATTTAGGGGGTACAAGTGCGATTTTGTTATATGGGCATAGAGCGTAGTGGTAAAGTCTGAGCTTTTAGAGTAACCATCACCCAAATAATGTACATTGTACCCATTAAGTATTTTTTCATACCACACCATCCCCCACCCTCTTACCCTTTGGAGTCTCCAGTGTCTATTATTCTATGTGTACACATTATTTAGCTCCCACTTATAAGTGAGAACATGCAGTATTTGATTTTCTGTTTCAGAGTTATTTCACTTAGGTTAATGACCTCCAGTTTCATCCATGTTGCTGCAAAACATGATTTCATTTTTTTTATGGCTGAGTAGTATTCCATGGTGTGTGTGTGTTGTTTGTATATACACACAACACACACACACCACACCACATTTTCTTTTTTTTTAATTTCAGAATATTATGGGGATACAAACACACTGGTTATATATATTGCCTTTACACCACCCAAGTCAGAGCTACAAGTGTGCCCATTTCCCCGACATTGCGCACCATACCCATTAAGTGTGAATTTACCCATCCCCTCCTCCCCACTCCCTCCTGACCAATGCCCTGTGAATGTTACTTCTATATGTGCACTTAAGTGTTGATCAATTAGTACCAATTTAATGGTGAGTACATGTGGTGCTTGTTTTTCCTTTCTTGGGATACTTCACTTAGTAGAATGGACTCCAGCTCCATCCAGGATAATTTAAGAAGTGCTAGATCACCAGTCACAAGGGACCCCTGGTTGCCAGGTCAGATGTGCAGATGTCGCAGCCCTCCACGCCCTGCCCATAACTTGCCTAAGTGGTCACCCAGAGCCCCTGAAGTCTGTGCCCGCCGCTCTCTGGTCAGTTCCCGTGCCCAAGTCCCGCTAATTTCTGGGGGAGAGGTGCTTGGCTCCCAGTTCTGGGGTATGGCTCAGGGAAGCCAGAAATCAGTCCAGACCCTCCCCAGCCTGATGTACTCCCTGCACAGTGCACCCGAGAGTTCAAGATGGCCCTAGCTATTGCTTCTTTTACACAAAGCCTGTTGTCTAGTGCGATGGCTCTGCACTGATTCCAGGCATGTCTCTGTCTGAGTGGGTAGGAAGTCTGTGGGAATGATGGGTGTCCTCTTGCAGGTCGGATCCCATTGTGCTGGCAAGGCGAGAGTGGCCCCCCATGCTCTATTCTCTATTGTTCTCCTCACATTCTCTAATCTTTGTATTTGTATCTCCCTGTTACCTTTTTTTCCCACATTGAATGTTCCATGTTGCTTCTCTGTGATTTCATGACTGAGTGATCTGCATGTAGGCAGCTGCCTGCACTCTTTACCTTCTTCGCTGAGAGCGGTGAGCTGGCTGGCCACCCCCTATTCTGTCATTCCCATGCCCTGCACCACATTTTCTTTATCCAATCATCTGTTGATGAACACTTAGGTAGATTCCGTATCTTTGCTATTGTGAATAGTGCTGCAATAAACATACAAGTGCAGGTATCTTTTTGATATAATGACTTCTTTTTCTTTGGGTAGATACTCAGTAGTGGGATTATTGGATTGAATGGTAAGTCTACTTTTAGTTCTTTGAGAAATCTCCATGCTGTTTTCCATAAAGCTTGCACTAATTTACATTCTCACAACAGTGTATAAGCATTCCCTTTTCTTTGCATCCTTGCTAATATCTGTTATTTTTTGACTTTTTAATAATAATCATTCTGACTGGTATAAATGTCTCCTCATGGTTTTAATTTGCATTTCTATGATGATTAGTTATGTTGAGCATTTTTTCATATGCTTTTTGGCCATTTCTATGTCTTATTTTGAAAATGTCTGTTCATGTCCTTTGCCCACTTTTTAATGGGGTTATTTGTTTTTTTGATGAGTTTTTTGAGTTCCTTGTAGATTCTGAACATTAGTCAGAATCTAATAGATTCTAATAGATGCATGGTTTGTGAATATTTTCTAATATTTCTAATTCTAATAGATGAATCTAATAGATGCATGGTTTGTGAATATTTTCTCCCATTCTCTAGGTTGTCTATTCACTCTGTTACTTACTTCTTTTGCTGTATAGAAGCTTTTTAGTTTAATTAAGTCCCATTTGTCAATTTTTGGTTTTGTTGCATTTGCTTTTGAGGTCTTAGTCATAAATTCTTTGCCTAGGCCAATGTCCAGAGGAGTTTTTCCTAGGTTTTCTTCTAGTCTTTTTATAATTTGAGGCAATATATTTAAGTTTTTAATCCATATTGAGTTAATTTTTGTATAAGTGAAAGATAGGGGTCCAGTTTCATTCTTCTGCATATGGCTATTCAATTTTCCTGGCACTATTTATTGAATAGGGTGTTCTTTCCCTAGTGTATGTTTTTGCTGGCATTATCAAAGATCAGTTAGCTGTAGGTGTGTGGCTTTATTTCTGGGTTCTCTTTTCTGTTCTATTGATCTATGTATCTGTTTTTGTACCAGTACCATTCTGTTTTGGTTACTATGGGCTTGTAGTATAGTTTGGAGTCAGGTAATGCAATACCTCCAGATTTGTTCTTTTTGGTTAAGATTGCTTTGGCTACTAAGGCTCTTTTTTTTGGTTCCAGATGAATTTTAGGATTTTTTTTAATTCTGTGAAAAACAACATTTTTTTTTTTTTGAGACAGAGTCTCACTCTGTTGCTTAGGCTAGAGTGCCATGGCATCTGCCTAGTTCACAGAAACCTCAAACTCCTGGGCTCAAATGATCCTCCTGCCTCAGCCTCCAGAGTAGCTGGGACTATAACCATGCACCACCATGCCTGGCTAATTTTTTCTATATATTTTTAGTAGTCCAGCCAATTTCTTTCTATTTTTAATAGAGATGGGGTCTCGCTCTTGCTCAGGCTGTTCTCAAACTCCTGAGCTCAAACAATCTGCCCGCCTCAGCGTCCCAGAGTGCTAGGATTATAGGCAGGAGCCACTGTGCCTGGCTAACATTGGTATTTTGATAGCAATTGCACCGAATCTATAGTTTTTGGGGAGCAGAGAAAACTTAATTTTAATAATTGATTAATATTTTATTTTTAGATGAGTACCACATTTAACCAGTTTTATGCTGCTTCCTTATTTTGTTCTCATAAATAGCTATGCAATGAACTTCCAGAAGATTTCCTGACATTTCCTGCATCCACGCTACTACCTGTATACATGTCTTCACTTTCCATATACTCTCAGCTTACCAAATGACCTCATACTCCCACCTTTCTTCTTTTAAGAGCCTCCTGGACCTAAAAACCTGCTACAGGCATTAGATTCAATAGAAAGTTGAGGCAAGTAGTCAGGGATGTCCCTTTTTAGGAAGGTTACATTTCTGTCTTTTCCAGATCACTAAGGCAAATAATTTCCTAGGGGCTCTAGGTCCTTAAAGAAAATGGGGCTGTGAACCCCTTTATTGTGAAGTGAATATGCCCCTGAGAGGGCTTCCAGATGATCATCAAGGTGGTCAAAAAAGTTCCAGTCAATAGAGTCATGATAAGAACCACACCAACAATGCCCTGTAAAAGATTCATGGCACTAACCAGGCCAGTTTATCTCTGAAGAATAGATTAGAAGATGTCGGCATAGGTAAATGTTTGTTTACTATTTATTTAAGAAGACCCAATACTGCAATAGATAAAAACAAATGAGGATAGATGATAATAAGTATAAATGATTCTTGTGAGACATCTTAGAGATGAATAAAGTAGGCAGAATATATGTGTGCTGAATAGGAAGGGTTTGAAAGAAGAAGTAGAAGCCAAGTATTCATGACAGTTGGAGCATTCTTAGATTAGCCACCCATTGGTGACAGCCGTCTAGTCCCATATGTCCTCTGTCTCATATACTAGATAAAAACATGTGATCAGCAGGTGATGAGTAAGTTACAGCTGTACCTAGGAGCATTTGCTCCTGTGTCTCTCTAATAGATTAGGTGTGTGTTGACTCCAGACATCGTCATTGCTGATCCTCATAAGCATACGGTCAGTAGGCAAATCTATAGCAGCAAAGAAAGAGTGGACATGTGAACATTTCCTGACCTGGGATTCAGGCTGCATGGTCCTTCCATCCTGCTAGCATCCTCTCTCACCCACCACACTCCTCTCTCTCTCTCCTTGTTTCTCACTGTAAGTTCCAAATCATTCAGTAAACAGCGGGAAACAAGTGTCTTTATTTGATCTGTGAGACTTTTGGTTTTTGACTCCTTGTATATCCTGTCTGGTAATTCATTTGAAGTCTACAAAAGCATGAAGATAATTTTCAGTCATGACAAGGACTGATAACAAAAAGTTAAAGAAGCTGAGCACTTTAACCAACATGAGGGTGAGAAACTGACAGAGACACCTGCAGACTAAACTATAACCTGAACTTGTTTTCCTTCTAAGCAGCAAGGAAAAAGAGCCAAGGACCCAAACATAACCTCCCAAATACCAACAGAGGCCCTGAGACAGAAATGCACATCAACCTAAGGGATAAGAATGGTACTTTTTCTGAGGCAGAGGATACATACTGACTCTTTCACTCTCCATGGTACCTGAGACAGAAAATCTAGGTACAAAAACACAAAAATAAGTGCCCGTAAGGCCCAGTAGGTAATTTAAAACAATAAAGAGGCACTTTGGGGTGCCTAAGTTACATTGCTGGAATGGCATATACTGTGGTGTATTGGAGAATATATGTGCTTTAAGGTGGTAGCTGAAACTCAGCTCCATGTGAAGGTTATCATTGGAATGGGGCCCAGTGTGGCCAGATAGTCAATATTTTCCAAAGAAGCCAGAAATATAGAATTTTATGAGAACTCTCTCAATTAAAAATTCTTTAGCAACAAATGAAGTTGTATCAAAATATAAGAAGATAGAAATCGGGCCGGGCGCGGTAGCTCACACCTGTAATCCTAGCACTCTGGGAGGCCAAGGCGGGTAGATCGCTCAAGGTCAGGAGTTCGAGACCAGCTTGAGCAAGAGCGAGACTCCGTCTCTACTAAAAATAGAAAGAAATGATCTGGACAACTAAAAAAATATATATAGAAAAAATTAGCCGGGCATGGTGGCGCGTGCCTGTAGTCCCAGCTACTTGGGAAGCTGAGGCAGAAGGATCCCTTGAGCCCAGGAGTTTGAGGTTGCTGTGAGCTAGGCTAATGCCACGGCACTCTAGCCACGGCAACAAAGTGAGACTCTGTCTCAAAAAAAAAAAAAAAAAAAGAAGATAGAAATCATATTAAGTTATCTTTTCTGACCATAATGATATAAAACTAGAAGTCAACAACAGGATGAATTTCAGAAATTTTACAAATACATGGAAATTAAACATCATGCTCCTGAATAACCAACCAATGGGTCAATGAAGAAATTAAAAGGGACATTTAAAAAAATGTTTTATTTCAGCATATTTTGAGGGTACAAATGTTTAGGTTACATATATTGTCTTTGCCCCATCTGAGTAAGAGCTTCAAGCGTGTCCATCCCCCAGACAGTGTACACTGCACCCACAAGGTATGAATATATACATCCCCTCCTACCTCCTCCCATCTGCCCAATATTGGCAGAATGCTACTACTATATGAATGCTACTACTATATGTGCACTTATGTGTTGATCAGTTAATACCAATTGGATGGTGAGTACATGTGGTGCTTGCTTTTCCATTCTTGGGGTACCTCACTTAGTAGAATGGGTTCCAACTCTATCCAGGAAAATACAAGAGGTGCTAGATCACCATCGTTTTTTGTGGCTGAGTAGTGCTCCATGGTATATATATACCACATGTTACTAATCCACTCATGTATCGATGGGCACTTGGGTCGATTCCACATCTTTGCAATTGTGAATTGTGCTGCTATAAATATTCGAGTGCAGATGTCTTCTTTATAGAATGTCTTTTTTTCCTTTGGGTAAGTACCCAGTAGTGGGATTGCTGGTTTAAATGGTAGTTCTACTTGTATCTCTTCGAAGTATCTCCATATTACTTTTCACAGAGGTTGTACTAGTTTGCAGTCCCACCAGCAGTGTATGTATGAGTGTTCCTATCTCTCCGCACACCAACATTTATTGTTTTGGGACTTTTTGATCAAAGCCGTTCTCACTGGAGTTTAGTGATATCTTATTGTGGTTTTGATTTGCATTTCCATGATGATTAGAGATGTTGAGCATTTTTCATATGTTTGTTGGCCATTAGTCTGTCTTCTTTGAAAAATTTCTGTTCATGTCCTTTGTGTACTTTTTAATAGGGTTGTTCGATTTTTTTTTTTTTTGAGACAGAGTCTCACTCTGTTGCCCAGGCTAGAGTGCAATGGCATCAGCCTAGCTCACAGAAACCTCAAACTCCTGAGCTTAGTCGATCCTCCTGCCTCAGCCTCCCGAGCAGCTGGGACTACAGGCATGCACCACCATGTCCAGCTAATTTTTTCTATATATTTTTAGTTGTCCATTTAATTTCTTTCTATTTTTTAGTAGAGACAGGGTCTCCCTCTTACTTAGGCTGGTCTCAAACTCCTGACCTTGAGCGATCCTCCCACCTCGGCCTCCCAGAGTGCTAGGATTATAGGAGTGAGCCACCGCACCCAGTCTGTTTGATTTTTTTCTGCTGATTTTCCTGAGTTCTATATAGATTCTAGCTATCAGCCCCCTATCGGATATATCGTATGGAAATATTTTCTCCTATTCTGTAGGTTGTCTGTTCAGTCTAATGGTAGTTTCCTTGGCTGTGCAGAAGCTTTTTAATTTGATCAGATGATCTCTTTACACTTATTTAGGCATAGATTTTTGGTTATTAGATCATTCTTGTGCATACACACAAAAAGGAAACTATGTGCTAAATAAATTGTTTCAAGTACAGCTAAAACTTCTTCAGATTCAAATTTCAACTCTTCTGCATCACTTTTGTACTCAGAAAAGTTGGCATCTCTTAATATCATCCTCTGTGCTATCAAAAGTGCTGGTGATGCAGCATTTCTTAAAAGTGTACTCCTCTAATGCCTCCAGGATTTTTCCCTAGTCAATGATAGCACACTTTTGAGTTTTAAAGTGCATGCTTAGGCAATGATAGCTGAGGCTAAAGCAATCGTAAGATATATCCCAATTTCAAAGATGTTAAAATGTGAAAAAATGTGTCTCTTGGAATCTGTGAAACATGATCAAAAGCCATTCCACAGCAGCCCTGAACTGTTTTCCTCTATACTTCTTTTACATGTGGAAGAGAAAATCTATCTTTTTGAAGTGCTTGTTTTTCTGGTCTTTGTTGCTACTCATAACCTAACCCAATCCAAATTGATATATGATTCTTAAGAATGTGTTAGCCATTATAACTTCCTTTCTCACTGTACCTTGCTCCATTCCTATATCCCCCTTGTGTAATCATGCTGTAAATTTCTTTCTTTTACCTTTTAGGTATCCTAACACTTTGCTAATATAATTATCCTCATTTCATCCTTCACTTCAGGTTTCCTGAAGCAAATTCTCTGTCAATATCCCTCTGAAGCTGAACTAGAAGACTGTACACAAACAAACAAAAAAAGATTTGTAATGTAATGAAAACTTTTTCATTATTTTAAAATTCGAAGCATGGTATCACTTTCATGATTACTGATAATGCTTTCCTTTACTGAATACTTAATTAGATATGTCTCTCAGGCTTGTGAAAAGAAACTGCAATTCCTGGTAAATGGCAAAAATTAAAGGAGAATTTAAAAATCAGAAATGTAGAGCAAATTTTCAGAGTGGAGAAGATTCAGAGAAATTAATGGGTGCTTTGTACTGCTTGTCACATATTTCTGAGAAAAAAGATACTTTTCCTTTTTCTGGAAAATGAAGTACAAGTTGTCAGTGACAACCATCTATTAAGAAATTTCCTTTTGTGATAGAGAGAGGATTTTTTCCCCCAGAGGTAAATTATTCAACACAGTTAATTTGAATCCGTGTTTGAGCCTGAGATGAAGTTATCAATTTTACCATTTTCCCTTATTCTGTTCTGATATTATCATTGCCTGAGACTCTGGTACCCATAGCAACAGCCACCGTTTCAGACATTATTCCCCCAAGCAACAGAACATGGCCAGTGACTGCCAGTCATCTGGCTGTGTGTCTCAGGGTGGTATTTTTCAGGGCCAGAAGAGTGAGTCACAACTCACTCCCAAGTGTTGAAAGTCAAGTTATCAAGGATTCGGAAAGGCTATATGTGGGAAGGCAGCACACCACAAGAAGTTTGCTAATCCCTTTTAAAAGGAGGTGGCGGGGGAGGGTAGGAAAATGAGGAGATTTGCAGTGATGGACAAAGTCAAGACATTGGAAAGTGTGACGGGGCCTATTGGTCTAAATGTTTCTTCTTTCCACCACTGCTCCACATATTCAACAGGCTGCTCGTGAGCACCAAAACTGAACCAAAAGGAGGGATTTAGAACATTCATGTTTTTCTTGCAGAAGAATAAAGACAGAAACAATTGAGCTGCGGCTGTACCTAGACTTCCCTGCCATGGATTGTTAAAGAAAAGCTGTAAAATGTGACACTACAAGTTATGGCTTGTGATAGGCGCTGGAGTGTAATCACAATTCTCTTTGAGTCTTGCAGGTGAGGAAATCCTGCTTTTCCAGGGAAAATAAAAGGATGTAGTTCTCAGCAGACTTCTCTGCATTATCCTGGGGAGTCTCTCTGAATCACAGGAAAGGCAAAGATGGCATAAAGAGGGGGCTTAGTGGCCAGGACAGAATCAGTCTGGGGTCAGCTGTAGATCCCAGTGAAGAGACCACAAAGGGTCATGCGCAGATTACAATACACTGTGTATGGCAAACATACAGGGCTTCTCTGTCCTGGCTTTGAGATGAGCTGGATTTGCAGGTAGAGGTGTGTTTTTCAGCCACCTCCTTTACCTATTGTGTTTGAAGAGAAGCCACTCACAGTGAGACATTTGGTGGATGGTGCACTCTGGGGATTTCCAGCCCTAAGGTCTTCCTGGGTATTCGGTGCCAACTCACACAGCAGTGTTTTCGCCTGTATAAGGGAGAGAACCTGAACAGAGGATTCAGGTGCACAGGTGTTGACTGCCTTCTGTGAGGTGCCCTGCAACCTCTTATACAGTCTGTTGCTGATTCTGAAGTCTTCTTTCATACTGACAAGGATTTTGGGTGAGGTTTAGAAGCCATCCCCACCTTAGGCCGAAGGCACACCTGTAATTAGGGGAGAGACTAAAATGGGGTTGTCTTTAAGAGTGTTAGGGATTTCCCTCCCTTTCAGGGCTGGTTATCTGGCTAGATTCCTGGTCTATCCACATGATCTTCCTTAACCCATTGATATAGCCACGGAGTAACAGAAAGAAGATGGAACATGGCATCAGAAAATGTAAGTTCATGTCCCGATTCCACAAGTTTTTGTCTGTGTAACCTCCCTCTTTCTCACTGATAAAGACACAGTCATACCTGCTCTTCCTACTTCCTGAGGTTTTTATAAAAATAAAATACAATAATGTAAATAAGAGAACTTGGACTTGCAAAGTGCCGCTGTAATAATTTTAGTTCGTCAACCCCTTGGGTATGGGGAAGCCAGCCTAAGGCTCATTCCTGTTATCACTGTGGCCCAGGGTGAGCTTGTCAAAGAGGGACTCTGCCATGCCTTCTTCCAGGGCCCTCATCTTGCTACCCAGAAGCAACGAATGTTAACATTTGCATATTTTAGTAGACTAAAAGTTTTTAAGTAAAACAAAAGGTCCCTTATTTTAATCCCTGTCCAATCCCATTCCTTTCACTTCTTCCCCAGAAGCAATCACCATGATGACTTCCAGACCATGTTTTATACTATACCATGCGTCCACAGACACCAGGGCCCCACCCCACCCCACTCTACAGCCCCCCACATATCCACACAGTTTATACGGGGAAGGGTAATTTGTGTTTTCCAGGGGCCAGTGGAGTACCTTCCCCCTCATCTGTGGAGATCCTGAGCTGCATATGGATGGGGTATGGGTGGGTGGAGAGCTCCCTGGATACCCATTATAAACCCGCACACAGGGATTTGCCCTTATTCCTCAAAGGTGAGGGTTTTGCACACACGAATCAACCGGACACCTTTACTGCTTTAAGAACCAGATAACTTTATTGGGAACAATGGTAAAACAGAAAGGAAAAAACTTAAGTGAACTTGTGAAACGGCAATATGCATGCCCGGCCTTGTGGCCTGACCCGGGGAAGGCACCCGCGGCTGTGGGGACAGTCCCAGATCAGTCCT